>OOFB01036899.1:2278-12278 GCA_900323305.1 Trachyrincus murrayi
CGTTCTCGCTTTCCTCTCTCTCTCTCTCTCTCTCTCTCTCTCTCTCTCTCTGTCTCTCTGTCTCTCCACTCTCTTGCATTCTCTCGATTTCCCCTGTCTCTTTCTCTCTCTCTCTCTCTATCTCTCTCTCTCTCTCCCTTTCTCTCTCCCCTCTCTTGCATTCTCTCACTGTCTCCTATCTCTCTCTCTCTCTCTCTCCCCTCTCTTGCATTCTCTCACTTTCCCCTCTCCATCTCTCTCTCTCGATTTCTTATTTCTGTAGTTCTTCTGTCCAGCAGCGCTCTCTTTCACTATATCTTCCCCATCTCTCCCCCCATTTCTCACCCCCCCTCGCTCCTGTCCCTCTCTCTCCCCAATGTATCTCCCTCTCTACCCCCTCTCTCCCCTCTACTCTCACTCTCCCAATTTCTCTCGCTCCCCCCTCTGTCCCTCGTCTCCCCCCTCTCGCTCTGCCACCCCCTAGTCCATCTCTGTCAGCAGTGCTGGCGGCTGGTCTCACCTCTAGCGATGGGGGGTTTGGGGCATGGGGGGGGGGGGTTTGGGTAGAGAGAGAGAAGAGAGACACATAAATATCACGCGCAGACAGACCTCCACTTCCCCCAGCTCAGATGATTGTCAGCGTACCTTCCTGTCCACACATGTGCATTAATCTCCGGGTCCTGTATCCCAAACACCGATCACCTAGGCAGGTTCACGCGGTCTAATCTTCTCTCTGAAGCCCAGCGGGCCCATCATAGTTACCACATTTGTTCGATTTCTGTCACACATCAGCTGGTCGACACGCAGTTCTGGTGGGAGGGGCCCGGAGGGTCATGTGACCACAGGGATTATTGTCATCGTTCTTCGAGACGTCGCCGTTATACATAACTTCCGCTTTGTTTAGTTGTTTAGTTGATGTTAACCGTGTAGATACAGGTCATTTAGGGGCGGGGTTTGGCATCTTGCTCTATAGGATGCTTATAGCAGTAGCCTACCTTTAGTAGCCTCTAACCTGTAATTCCCAACCTGTGGGCCGCGGCCCCCTAATGGTCCGTGAGGGTAGGCCTACTGTAGGTGGTCCGCCAAATGATTGACCAAAAAAACATGTATTTTTCAAAACATCGTTTTGTATATTATTTAAAGGTGCAAATGTGTAAGATTTGGCCAACTGTCGAATTAGTCCTCCACAAAATAGGGGGCAGCATATCACCAGAAAGTTGTGGTGTCCATCCCTGTTGTAAGAAACAAGGAAATGCACAGTCCCTCCCCCTCCCCCCCTCTGTGCTACGGTTACAGCATTACATTTTTCAGTGTACTTTTGACATGATTGACAAGACATTAGAATACGGACGCTGCAGTGATGGCGCCTCTTGAGGTACAAAGTGGTATTACGAGACGCTACGGGCCGGCGCTAGCTGGGCTAGCTTGCGCTAACTTAAAGTGACGTTCCACCGGCACAGCCACGTTTTTAGTGTCGTCAAAGTGTGATCATAGTGTCCCAAGCTGTCAAACTGTACCCACAAATCAAACAAAAACGCTCCGAATAAACTACAGACGCGAGTTGTATAATATTGTCGAGTCGGACATTACGGGAACTTGTTTACATCTGGGCGAGAGAGCGTGCCGTCTCATTGTTCCGTGCTTGGTTGTAGAGGATATCGAGTTGCTAAAGCGGCTGCTATCACATTTCACATGTAACTATTGAACGTCAGACACGTCCTTGCTGGGCATCCAGGCGGCTTAGAGGGCCAAAATCACTAATCCCGCATCCCTCATAAAACAGTGGTTAGCTGGAGTGGAGCCCAGCATACGACATAAAAGTATATGCATGCTCGTACTTGCATTTCAATATTAAAGCCTTAGACACATTTGCTAACCTTGTTCAATTCTGTCCGCGTTATTATAATATATCCATGGTCTGTAACAGTTGATGACGGAGATTGTGCCAGGTCCCGCTTCCCCCATCAGCCGGTGGGTCTGTATCGTATCATGGACTGGTCTGTACCGTCTTCTGTAGCTGCCGCAGACATTGTAATCCTCGTATTCTCGGTATAAATGCCAGACCATAATGTTCGTGAGCCTGCTGTGGTTTGGTTTCGCTAATACTACATGAGTAAACTCTGACAATGATAGTTTAGTAACGGCAATACTGCATAAATAAACATCGCCATAAACTATTTGTCAAACGTCCATGCAGTGATACTTTATTACTTGAATGAGAGTACGCGCTGTTGCACATTTGCCTGCTGCCGTCCAAAGAAAGTCCCATGAAAAACCAGTTGATGGGACATTCCGGAGAATGAAAATAGACGTATTTTAAACCCCATAAAACGCATCATTACTATAATATTTATAATAAGTAACCATGGTATGGCTTCTTTTGATAATTGGGTTATGGTTGGGTTCCAAAATTGCGTATCTTAGGTCGTATTTAACACTTTTGAGATGTTGAGATGTTGAAGTGGTGGAAAAGGGTTGTGAATACCTTGCCCTACATTATCCTGCTACAGCCTCCCTTAAGAGTCTGATATGAAGAACGTTTTCCCCCATTTTCCAATTACAATTATTTCTGTCGGATGGCGTATTGAGCAGGCACAAATAATGAAACGGAGCGGAAAGTTAATTTCACGTCACTACCACTCATATTTTGTTGGTTTTGTGTCGGGTTTCAGGGCTGAGAAGCATTCATACCTGGTGATGTCTGGAGGGCATTACAATCCCACTAATGAAATGACTCCATCCTCACTGCCATTTTAATCTATTCACCAAGAAAGTAATTGACAAGTGTGTGTGCGTGTGTGTGTGTGTGTGCGCGTGTGTGTGTGTGTGTGTGTGTGTGTGTGCGCGTGTGTGTGTGTGTGTGTGTGTGTGTGTGTGTTTTTTGACGGCTCCAACTCCAAAGGACAGCTGTCACCAAAGCAATTAAAAATGACAAAGGTTAATAAATTCTCTGCAGTTTTTTACCTGATACAAGCGTTTCACCATCACTGAGTTTTCATTTCCGTCGGAGTTCGGACTCATTTATTTGTAATTCAAATGCACACGAGAGAAGAAAAAAAACCCTGAATAACAACAACAACAACAACAATACAACAAGGCCATTGTTTGGTAGAGGCGTTTAATACGGCGGTATCTCTGTTGTAAAGCCGTGGTGCTGGTGGTGGTGGTGGTGGTGTTCTGGGCATGCCTTCGACGCGGAGCGTAAATTAATTCAGCTGGAGGACGCGATTGTAGAAATACGTCGGAATTACCGAACTTGTTTGTTTTCTGAATGAGAAACTGTTTTTCTAATTGTTGGAGGGGAGGATAAAAAACATCAAACACATCTTACACAGCATTGAAGTGTGTGTTTGTGTGTGTGTGTGTGTGTGTGTGTGTGTGTGTGAGGGGTGATCGGGGGTTGGGGGCGGGTTACCACACATCCCCCATCTTCACTCACACCAAAGGTTCTCGTCTCTGTAATACATACCCCCAGAAACAAATAATTAGTGTTCCCAGTGGCTCCGCCCCAAGAGGCGCCCACACCTGAGAACCTTCTAATCCAACCTAAATGTCAGGCCTCTGACCCCCCCCCCCCTCTCCCCCCCGTGCCCCCACAATCCCTCCCCAGGCCCCGACTCTCCACAGACCTGTGAAAGGCCAGTGGTTACTCATCTGTTTACTCCTGCAGCTCCGTTGGCTGTCATTGGAACTCTGAAGGACAAATCCCATGATCCTCTCTGGCATTTGTGACAGTGCCGGCCCGGACCCCATTAATCAGGGATTGGAGGAGAGTTAGAGGAGAGAAGAGGGGGGTCCATCCATACTGGGGTTCAGACCAGAATGAGCAGAGAGAGAAGGAGGAGATCAGGGACACAGGGAACGCCCCTGCTTTCACCTGCCGTTCTTCTCACTGTTCAAAATCACAGCAAGCTGCTGGTTACTTCTCCTTGTGTCACGACCCCACCTCCCTGACTCCTCCCTGACTCCTGCTGTGACACCTGTGAGTGTGTTTTGCTATTTTTCCAGTCAGTTTAATATGAGTGTCTGGTGTGTTTGGGTTTATTAGTTATAGCTCTGACGCCAGTCCATCTGTTTACCGGTTCGTTAGTTAGTTAGCCAGCCTGCCAGTTCTCCCTGTCTTCAGGATTACCAGGCTGTCAGATCACCTTGCTAGTCCACCAAGCTGCCAGTCAGCCCTCTCACTCGGGTCTCCTCTGCCAAGCCACCTCCTGGATTACTCCCCATACATACACCCAAACACCATCTCATAACCCCGGCCTGCTTACAATAAAGACTTTTTATCTTACCGTATCTTTGGGTTCTGCCTAGATCCATGACACCTTGTCTATCTCACCTGGTATCTTTAGGTTGATCTAAGAGATGTCCTAGAATCCACATTATGACATGACACATATTTGGATAGATATTTGTATGTATTTCTTTTCATGCAAACCTTTAGGGATGCAGGTTTACTCTTTTATTGTTTTAATGTTCCACCGTGTAGTATTAAAACGTATGCTTTATTACTACATTGTATTGTATAACACTCGGATAACGCCCCCAAAAGGGAGAGCAAATCCCTCTGTAGTGCACTTCATGAATCCATGGGAGATGAGGTGTGTAAATCTGCAGCGTACCGGCTGAGGCCTCTCCGTTAATTCCGTGTTGCAGAAAATTAAAACAATGAAAACGAACGGCAAGCGGAAAAAAGACGAGAAACGTCATCGTCATCTCCAGGGCATCGTTCAGCTCAAGGCCTCAGAGATATGAGGGGAAATGTGAGTGAAGAGAGAGAAAAAGCAGTCGGTACCGTAAATGTGCTGGAAACATTAGTCACTTCTGCGACTTGATGACAGAAACATGCCCTCAATTTACGAGTCTGGTGATTCTAGAGGTTTCTGCCGGCCTCGATCCAAAGTGCCATAAATTTATCTTTACACTCACTCATCTCACACACGCACATGCACGCACACGCACACACACACACACACACACACACGCATGCACACGCCTATACACACACACACACAAACACACACACACACATGCATGCACACGCCTATACACACACACACACACACACACACATACACACACACACACACACACACACACACACACACACACACACACACACACACCTTTCTTCCAGAACAACACCCGACATGTTGTTGTACAGGACAGTTTTTCTCCACCCAGGATGCTATTAAGAGGCAGTGTGCGGTGTCACCACTGCATACGTTCTCTTTAAGCGTATCCTGATTTTAAGTATAGGGCCGCAGCGATTTCGCCCCAAGGTGCACATTTAAACTTCCTAACAATTTCCTATTGGCACTTCGTTCCGTTCTCCCATTAGATGAATCAGCACAGCTCCTTATCCCTCACAGTGCGTTCATTCCCGCTAAACGCCGCTCCCCACTCCATGTAATGGAGGCTTTAATTAGGCAATTTAAACATCCGCCGCCATTACCGTCCACCGCCATCGCCACCGCCCCGAAACGGCTGCTCTTGTGTACCGGAGGTGAGATTGTTTTTCGGGGAAAAGTTAGGAGTTAGCGCCGGCTCTGTTGGATTCACCTCTCTGATATGGGATGTATATCCTCACGCGAGCATTACAATATATCATTTATATATCATCATATATATATCATGGGTTCGCCGGGTTCGATTCCCCCCATGTCCGTAAGCTGTAAGCATCCTTGAACAAGATGTGCAAAACACTACCTGCTCCTTAACCCTGAATTCCCAGTCGGGGGGTTTCAATAATAAAGTGTTACTTTATGTTATCGTAATGATAAATATCTGAATTCACAAGTCGAGTCGACCAGGGACAGGGGTGGCAAATTAGCCTTGAAACTAGAAACCCTCCATGTAGCACTGTCTGTTTTTAAACCTGGAGTAATGTTCTGCATTGTCCCAGACAAATGAACTAATACACTAATACATGAATCAAGAGGATGGGAGAAGATGGGGCTTCAGAGGTTGGTGCTCAGAGTTGAGCTTCTATGTGTGGTTAATCGTGACATATCGGTATCGTTTTAGTACATACTATTTGGACAATCGTGTTTGTGCATACTTTTATTTACTTTATTTGATAGGCATTCCTCTCGTAAGCAAATAGTAATGTAGTAATGTTTACTTAGCGTGGCGTTACCCTTTGCCGTTATATCTTATAATACAGTATAATACAGTTATAATACATAACAATAGGTATCCACAGATACTCTGTGAATACCTAATAAAACGTCAAACTTTTTTCCCGGGTGATGTTTCTCTAACCTTTGTGTTGTTGCATACAGGACATCACCCCCTGGTGTTTTCTGTCTATAATGTAAAGCTAAACGTATTGCCATGCATCGTAAGTACCTCTGCCGGGACCCGGGGCTACAACTCTAAAACCATAAAGCCTCTTTGTTTTTTTATGTGAGTGCAGAGCATCACTGAACTGCTGTACGCTGTAAACCTGTCTTCCATAGACTCCACTGTTTCCCCTATAATTTTTTTCGAGCAGCGGTGTTGATGTGCGTGTGCACGGTGTTGATGTGCGTGTGCACGGTGTTGATGTGCGCGTGCACGGTGTTGATGTGCGTGTGCACGGTGTTGATGTGCGTGTGCACGGTGTTGATGTGCATGTGCACGGTGCTGATTTCAGGCTTCAGTGTGATTATTGATTCCAGTAGGGCTCTGGTGCATTCCGACATTTCATCTTTTGGCATTAATGTTAGCGCATACAGTTTTCAGTCTGCAATTATCTCATCTTCTGGGTTTCATAATACTGGTGTTTCTTTTCTACACAATCAAATATGTACTTTCTATTATTAAGTCACTTGTTGTGTTACTTTTTCTCTTCATGCTTCCTACATTCAGTCTAAAGCCATTCATGAGCTAACGCCAGCTACAGTATCATCATGCGTTTTTTTATTCTTCTATAGCAGAACACTATTTTGCTGTCAGTATTTTTCCACAATATTTCTCCAATGACAATAATGACAATGTAACAATTGAGGGAGGGTGCAGTAGGGGGCCACCTATGATATATATGTTTTTAAATTAAACAAATAACATTCGGGGACGCCCGACATCATTTCGAAAGAGCATAAGGGAAGTCGTAATTGTTTTTGCACGGCTGATTGCAGTGGCACTGCGTACTTACATACTGCTGGATGCACGTAAGGGAAACACTGGACTCACAACATGTTCACTGGACTCACGAGACCCTTCAGAAAGCATACATTCTGTGTAGATCACGTTTGACAACTCCTCCGAATGGACATGTAGATGGGCTTTATTGTTCACCACGTTTGATTCATGCATGGAAAATGGATACGCGTCAACATCCGACCGGTATATTCACTAATAATCAAATACAGCAGATAAACACACACAAACAATATGCTTTCGCACTTCCATTCCCCCGTCTAATACACACCGAATGGGTCGTTTCATTTGCTTTGACATCTTCTGGTTGGGGGCGATTACTGTTGATAGATGGAAATGGACAGAAAGCTGGATTATCAGGGAAATGCAGGAGGGGGCGGTTTCAATTGTTTCGCTGCGGATATTCTCGATATTTACATCAATGCTATGTACACGACAAAGGTAAAGTTAATAGAAGCTTCCCGATTGACCTTTAAGAGGGCCGTCTCGGAGACGCCAACAGTCCCGCGGCAGATGCATTAAGCTAAAACAGTCAACACTTTAAGTCCCTTTTTTTATCCTTCGGTAGCACGTAACTCCACCCACATGATGCTGACTGGTGGTCTGTAGCTCCCCCCCCCCACACACACACACACACACACACACACCACACGCACACACTCCGGTCCCAACCAGGCGATCACCCGGTGGGGAGGTAGGGGGTGTCGCTGTGGTAGTTGTAGTCGGGGCACACCTTCTGCACCAGCTTGTAGTCGGTGCTGTAGAAGGTGATGAAGATGCAGATGACCTTGAAGGGCTTGGAGCACAGCCAGGAGACGTGGCTCTGCGTCTGGTCCTGGGCGCAGCTCTGCGACGGGTCGTGGGCGCAGAGCGTGTTCCTCGTGCCCCGCTCCACCTTCTCGTACTCCACCCGACAGTTGAACAGCTTGGTGTCTTTGGCCTCCAGCGCCGTCTGCTGCGGCGGCGGCTGCTGCTTGTGTGGGTGATGCTGCGGCTGCCCGCGGAACTCCACCGCCTTGGTGGGCGGGACCAGGCCCACGGAGACGTTGCCCTGGCCCGTGGCGTTGTGGCGGAAGTACACGCTGAAGGTGCCGTTGCCGTGGTCCACGATCTTGCCCGTGATCAGCAGGTTGAGCTTCACCGTCTTGATGTTGGAGTGGAAGTCGCCCCAGCCAAACATCTTCTTAAACTTGCCGGTCTTCACCATGGGCCTCCGCTTGCTCCTGGGCCGCGGGTCGTCTGGGCTGGAGGAGGAGGAGGAGGAGGAGGTGTTGTAGAGCCAGTTCCAGTGCTCCTGCTGGAGGTAGGAGGGGTCGGCCGCGTCGTAACTCAGGTCCACGGAGGTGAAGTTCTTCCTGGCGAAGAGGCTCTCGGACAGCAGGCGGCTGATGGAGACGGCCTTGCTGCTCTGGGTCCAGTACGTCCTGACTTTGGACTTCGGGTTGTCCCTCAGGTTGCTGCCATCGGAGCTGAGGGATTGGCCGCTGGTAGCCTGTAGGGAAAACAAACAGAGTGTTGTTTACTGTGTTACATGTACCTGTGTGCCTTATGGTACCATTAACCTTTAAAATGCCACAACACACAATCGTGCCGGCCGGCCATCGTTCCCTGTGCTCGTAGGATTGATGTCCTTGTTTGCCGGCAAGGTCTTAACATGTGCAAAACAATCTTGCACACATGTCTCCCCTTAGCATGTGAAGAAGTTCCTCGATATGTGTAGGATGGTGTGCTGTCCTAATCGAGATTAAGGGTATTCCTTGGAGATGAATGGAGCGCATCTTCGACGCAGACACGGTGAAACACCAGACAATTACCTGCTGAATGTACCCTGAATGGATGATGGATGGTCGTCTTTCTCTCTCGCTCCCCTAACAATCCCACCGAGGAGAGGAGCCCAGACTCCCCATAGAGGACGGTGACAGTGATGGGCAAACTCCAACAGAGACGTGTGACAACACATCCATCTGCACACAACCGTTTACATCTCGTGCCTTTACCCCCCCTCCCCCCCCCCGATCAATAACGTTAAAATAAGGTCTTCTCTCATTCACCGAGTTCACGGGATGACTTTGTGGTTGGCGGTCGGGTGGAGGTGGACAGCTCAGCCAGGGAGAGTGAACGGACGGCAGCAGCTCTGAAACATTCTGGGGAAGTTTCTGGGGGGGGGAGGGGGGGGGGCGGGGGGGTTTCGTTCACTGAACTTGAACGTGCGGTATTGGAGAGATTGGAAACGTAGCCCGCGGTTGTTGTGAAGAACGCCAGTGCGTGATGGATGGGCGGGCGGACGCTTGAATGTGACGAGAGTGATAATGTGAGAAGACACTTGTTTTTTCGATTAGCGGCCTTTTGTCTCTCAGTTGTGGAACAATAGTCTGTCTAATAGTGTCGTAGCGACACGGTGTAGCCGCGTGTCACACTGGGAGATGGGAGGGTAATTTTCAAGAACATTTGACATAATGTTTTGGGCGGAGGTCACAGTTTCGCGGCTACGGGGAATGAAGGAGCTTAGTTTATTTAATGCAGCATAGATGATTGTTGGTGGTCAAAATGTAAACAAATGTAATCCAATTTCTGGGAGACTAAACAACCCTGACTCCAACCCTGATGTTTAAATGGAGATTTAGCTATTCTATTGCTGCTGAAACATCTGTAACCAGCGTGTCCCTGTGATATGGATGACTTCGACTGTCACACAGAAATCCAGCTGCTCAACGTGTGAGTTTGTATCACCTAATTCAACCTGCATTGCAATTTTATCTTTTAGAAAACAATCTGAGTGACTTGAGATTAGAATAGAACCAAAAGAACAGAATAGATGCGTTGATAACGCAAAGACCATTAGGAGGCTCTGCAATGATCATATCCACAGACCTGCTCCACT
>OOFB01036902.1:8793-38553 GCA_900323305.1 Trachyrincus murrayi
AACTTCTACCGGAGGTTTATCCGGGATTTCAGCAGGGTCGCGGCACCACTCACTCACTCGGGTGGGAGCAATTCTCTCCCAACGGTTGTCCGAGGACCAAAAGTTGCACCCCTGTGCATTTTTCTCCCAGCGTCTCTCCCCCGCTGAACATAACTACGATGTGGGAACCGAAAGCTCTTGGCGGTGGTCTTGGCTCTTCAAGAGTGGAGACACTGGTTGGAGGGGGCGGAGCAACCGTTTGTGGTATGGACGGACCACAAAAACCTCGCCTACCTCCGCTCCGCTAAGCGGCTCAACTCCCGGCAAGCGCGGTGGGCACTATTCTTGGGGAGGTTCAACCTCACCCTCACCTACCGTCCCGGCACCCGCAATGCTAAGCCGGACGCTCTCTCCCGTCAGTGGACCTCGGAGAAGGCACCTCCAGAGCCGGAGACCATTCTCCCTCCATCATGTGTGGTGGGAGCAGCTAACTGGGAGATTGAGAGCCTCGTCCGGGAGGCCCAGCATAACCATCCAGACCCAGGTAACGGCCCTGATAATGGTCTGTTTGTGCCCGACTCCGTCAGGTCCCAGCTTCTCCATTAAGGTCATTCCTCCAGGCTTACATGCCATCCCGGCATTGCCCGCACCCTGGGGTTCGTTCGACAGAGTTTTTGGTGGCCCTCCATGGTCCAGGACACCAAGGCCTTCGTGTCTGCCTGCTCCGTCTGCGCCCGCAGCAAGTCCTCCCACCAACCTCCCGCCGGCCTACTGCTCCCACTGCCCACTCCCAGCCGTCCCTGGTCGCACATCGCCGTCGACTTCGTCACGGGTCTCCCTCTCTCTACCGGTAACACCACTATTCTAACTATAATCGACCGGTTCTCCAAGGCAGTTAATTTCGTCCCTCTCCCCAAGCTTCCCTCCGCCAGGGAGACTGCGGACCTCCTGGTGCTCCACGTGTTCTGGCTCCACGGGATCCCCCTGGACATCGTCTCCGACCGGGGTCCACAGTTCTGGATGAAAGAAAATGCACAAGACTGGAGGCATCATTCCATTTGTTTTTTCATTGGGCAAAAACCTGTACAAAATCAAAGGCTGTGTCTGCCTAACACTGTAGTTTCACCTGAGAAAATTCAGACAAATCTAACATTTGAACTGAAGTGTTTTACAGAGGCTGTAGCAACTCTTTTCAGTAATTGCCTCATTAAAATAAGTATAAAGGACAAAGGATTGGTTACCTTTGCAGTTATGCGTAACTACACATTGGTTACTGGCTAAATGATGGACAAACTTGTACTGAAACTGTACTGAATGTTTATAAGTTGTAAATGCTGATTTTTTTCTAAAGGAATGTACTGAGTTGAGATGAGGATCTCACTGTGCCAAGACCGGATGTAATCCTTGAATGCAGGCGTAACGAAAGACGAGACAAGCAGCCCCCGCCAGCCAATCAGATGCCCGGGTCAGTAGGGGCAGATAATATCAATGTAACAATAAAAGTTTTCATTTAATTTCTATTCCAATTGCCGATTTGAAGACGAAAACGGGAAAAGCATGTGGATTTCTTTTTTTTTCATTCACGTGAAAAACGGAAGAAGAAAATAATGGATTGTATGTTTGTTTATCCTGTTATCAAAAAAGTTGAACACACAGCTTTGGACGGAAGGTACACGGACCCAGAAGGGCCCGTTGCTGCGATACGTCAACTTTGCCGCCATATTGAACAGGCCAAGACCGGCCTGTAAACAAATACAAGTAAACGGGGGAGCTGCGGTTTTTCTGGATAAAAAGCAATATAACGTTTACATTTCTCAACCGATTTCAATGAGTCGTTTTTATATTCAAGGGTTTATGATCTACGTGGAGTACAAACAAATATATGTTGTTATATATTATATGATCTATATATTATATATAGATCTATATATATAGACCACGTTGGTGTTAGTAAATAATGGTGACGAATTTTGAAGGCGGGGCCTAGTCTGTGGCAGAAAGCGCCATCTCTTGAAAGGTTGTCTCTGTAGCGGTGGCAGTAAAATACAAATCTGAGCACGGAATTTCTTCTTTAGCAAGCAAATTTGAAACACAAAATGCCTCCGTTTATTTTAAAGGTTTGTCGGCATAAGATAAGAAACATACAAAATAAACCCATGCTTAGCAATGGGATGAAGTTGCCAGAACCGAGGTAAAGTCTGTTTCATATTTGTAATTCATTCATCGACACTTGGCGCAAGCGTGGAAGGGCTCGTTAGGGAACTGGGGGAAAGTACTCTCATTACTAAGAAAAAAAGTATGGCCCCACCCACAACTTTTTTTTTTATGTTGGATGAAATATTGTATTCATATTTGTTATATATTCACATTCTTTGCAAAAATATGACATGTATATATACATATATACATGTATGCATGCATGCCTGTCCTACTTCCACAACCTTTGTCTTGTCCATAAAGTTAGTCACAATTGAATAGAAATCAATAAATCTGATTTTAAACAATAAAATATCAGTAACTTTTGAAATATTCAAGATAGACACACCAAACCAAAGCCAAATTGTTCTATTAATATATGCCCTCCTTGCTTTGTCCATAAAATGTGTCAAATCAATAGAAATCAATAAATATTATTTTAAACAATATAAGCGCAATAACGTTTGAAATAATAAACAGGCACACCAAACCAATACCAAATGATTCTACTTATGTCAGGAATCACTCATGTCATAGTTTTAACCATTTATTGCATGAAATGTTAACACACTTATTATGACATACAGATGTCAATACAGCATACCAACATTTGACAACAGGGAGCACTATACAATCCCCCCATGGGGTACATCAGATATATCAACCCATTGTGTAGGTTACATACAATACAGCGCAGAATCAAAGCAGGTGGAGGCTGGGGTGGTGGTGGGTGAAATCCAGCTCAGTACACTTAACTTCGCAGTGACTGTGTGTGAGATGGAAGGTCTTAAATTGACCGCCTATCAGTGTATGTGCGTTTGATTGGATTGTCAGCTGATAGGCGGCACAGAACTAGCTACGCCCATTTCTGTCAGAAATTACTCATGTCATAGATTTAACCATTTATTGCATGAAATTGTAATACACTTAGTTTAGCGGTATGGTTCCAATCTTTTAGGGTGTTCCCTGCTGTAGGATTTAAATCATATAGATGTCAATACAGCATACCAACATGTGACAACGGGAAGCACTAGACAATCCCCCAACCCGAACCACACGCCAGACAGTATGTGTTCGGCCTGCCCGATTACTAACAGGAATCGGAGCCACGGCCATTCTAAACAGAGTTTTAAACTATGTAGAATACATGACGCGATACATCACTTGATGCCCTTCTCATCTGTGGTATTTCTGGGCAGGGATTCGGATCCCTCTAGAGCAGGGGTCCTCAATTACAAATCTTAAAGTTCCGCAAAGAGCATTTTCAATAGGACAAAGGTCCAGAGGAGGCTCCTAGAGTTGACAGCGGGGGGGGGGGGGGGGGGGGGGGGGGGCGAAGGGGGGGGGGGGGGGGGGGGGGGGGGGGGGGGGGGGGGGGGGGGGGGAAACCCAGCTTACATACAGCTGTAAATTACGCTGAATGTGATCGGACCAAAGCAGAGTACGCGTCCTATTACAGACAGTGGAGCGGTCGGACAAGCGGAGCACTGCTTGCAGTGGAGGAAGCGGAGGTTTACATTTACATTTACATGCGGAGAATTTTGACGCGTTGCGTCGCGGCGATGTCTCGCAGAAAATACATGAAAAGTATCATTTGCTCAGAGTCCGGAGACAGTTGTGATTCGGTCCGGATCCGGACCGGAGTCCGGGGTTTGAGGACCCCTGCTCTAGAGTATACGCACGCGCCGCTCTCTCTAGTGTTTGTCAACAACCCTCACAGATGTACGCAAAGGCAAGACATACCTTACTGTCTTGACACGTGAAAATATTCTACTCTTGTGAAAAGCTATGTGTACAGCCGGAGCGCCTGCTGTTTCCTGGATTACCAGGATGTCTGGTTAGATATGTTGAGTCTAATCGATGGCTCTGAGACTACATGTCTCTGAGATCACCAAAGATCAAGATCTAACTGGACATATTACTTTTACATGAAGATAAGAACCCAGCCAGCCACCTACAGTTAGACAAAAGTACTATAACTTCGACAGCAATACCCAGTGTTTCACTCATTTAGCATGTGATGGCCACAGCCCAAGTCCTCTGTTCAGAAGTACTATAACTTCGACAGCAATGTCCCTGTAAAATATGTTTCTATTATTATTATTTTTTTATTATTAATTTTTATTTGTATTAATTTTTTAATGAAGATATATTACTGGTTACTTATGAGATATGTTCATAACATGCGTAGCCTAATCAATAGTAGGCTAAGCCGTAGTTCAATCGGAATGCCCCTTTATGCGATTATTAAAGTCCAGAGCTCTCCATCAGTGTTGCTTGGCTTTGTATTGTTATTCATGTTGCTGAAATATTGTTATTCATGTTAAATCTGACATAACGCTCGTAAGCGTTGGATGACCAGCGACCCATAGATTTCAGGGTGGCTGATGAAACCTTAGAGGCTGCCGAAGTAGCTGCTCCGTTGCGGAAAGAGTGAACAGTATACAGCTCCGGGGAGAGTCCACATCGCCTGCACAGTTGAAGGAGCTTTGCAGAGAACCAGTATCTTGACACCGCTTCTTCCTTTTTGTTAATGAACAAGGGGTCGCCTGGCTTTGCTTGTTTGCGCCATCTCAGAATCACCGACATGGAGGACATAGGACAAAAAATGTTTAGTTTGGGCAATGACGATTGGCGTGGGCCAGTAGAGCTTTTCCAAGACTCAAAACTGCGTAATGAAAGCACAAGACTATGTGTATATTGATAGGCACTATCAATATTCAATATTAAGTAGCCACTGAAAAGGCAGTGCAAAATGATGAATAGTGGGAGCAGGCAGTGGCCAGGCTGGGCAAAGGCAAACCGGATGGATTGCCTCCCTGACGTAGCGCTCGGAATCCCTGAAATTAAAATGAGACAGGGAATCAGCTGCACGTTATCTAAACCAGGAATGTATGCTGCACAGATCAAGAAATTATTGATGATGCTAGTGCACGTAATCCGTCTCATGAATTTGTTAATACATGGAATGTTGGTGCGCCCTTTATTGATAATACCAACTGTGGCTCCATTGTCTCAGTACACCAATATGTTCTTTCTAGCCCACTGCCTGTCCCATAGTAGACATGCCACGACAATCGGATACAATTCGAATAGCGCAATGAATTTCTTTCCTACCGAGGGAGATAACATCTCTTTAGGCCATTTGTCTGCAAATGACTGACCTTGGTAATACCCTGCGAAACCAATAGAAGGTGCTGCGTCCGTATAAAACAAATTCAGCAGACGTTCGACTAGAAAAATGAAACGCCATCCATTTTCCGCATAGAAGAAACCAAAAACGCAAATCAGGTCTACATCATTCATCTAATTGGATTTTATCATGCAGTTGACACGCTCGTGGAGCATGGCTATAAAACTCGGCCTTGCAGAATAATTCTCATTGCGAAATTAAGATGGCCTAGTAGGGAAAGCAACTCCCGATTGGTCAAACTTGTGGCTGCCTTCATAGTTTCCCGGATACGTGACAGTTGTCTGGTGGCAATGACGCTTTCATGAGATTGCTGTCAGATTGATGCAGAGAAAATCGAGTTACAGGCCCTTGAGTTTCCTCTTCCAAGAGAGGAACCCCGAGATTATTGAATGTGTCTTAAGCGCCTTGATGCAGCGTTTAGGTTAGCCAAGAAAGTCAACTACCAGAAGATGCAACACAAATGGGAGTCTGCAGTTACTTATTAAGTAAAATCCAGCATATCGCCTCCAACGTAGCAAAGACTAGTTTTCTGTCAAGTAACTTGACAAGTAACTTGACAGAAAGGTACATTTTGTAACACCATTCAACACCATTGCTGAGCTACGCACCTTTACCTGACTGCTTGATGAACTGAATGTAATTGTCACAATACAGTGAAAAGGGGTTGATGGTAGCCTATGAGACTATTGATGCTGGGGACGTTGTCGTTGCGCGGGACGGAGAGTCTCCTGGTGGCTACACCTATGAGGCTGACATGAAATGTGAAGTTGTATGGGCCAATCATGTAGGTCTACTGATTTCTTTGGCTATTAGTAGATCCACTACAGCTGGTTCTGTAAGCGCGGATGAAGGTTATTGCGCATGTGAGAAAAGTTTGGCAAGTAAGCGAAACCAAAAGCTAAACCTATGTGAGAAGGAGGCACACACGTTGCAAGACAGCGCGTGACGGCCTGTGAATGCCGACGGATAAGCCACAGGTCCACCATGGACCATTCTAGCCTGATATTGAACTGCTGTAAGTACATTGCTGTTTTTGCTGAGAATGATTTGTGGTCGTCATAAAACAATGTACCCCCATAGGACATCGCTAAATCAGCAATAATTGCTAAATAGGTTCTCATTTCTTCTCTCAGGATACACTTCACGCACCGTATCCCTTAGCACCTCGAATGACGCAGTGAACTCTGCCACATTCTGACTTTTGATAGTCTGGGATTTACGTCTTTTAACATTAAGGCTACCAAAATAAATTCTACTACCTGGCCTCCTTCTACAACCTTTGTTTTGTCCATAAAGGTAGTCCATTTTTAAATATTCAACATAGACACACCAAACCAAAGCCAAATGATTCTACTAATATATGGCCTTCTTCCACAACATTTGTTTTGTCCATGAAATGTGTCACCATTTAATAGAAATCAATAGAAAAAAATAAATATGATTTTAAACAATAAAATCTCAACAACTTTTGAAATAATCAACATAAGGCCCTTTTACACTGCCTTTTCGATGCGGGAATGTTGCGGCTTTATTCCGCCTCACCTTCTGTGTAAAAGGTACAAACACGGAATGGGGGGTAATTTTTGTTCCGCCTTTATGCCGGCAGCGGAGGTAGTAACAAAGCCATAATAAAGCCGGATCGACGTCTATGTAAAAAGGGTATAGCGGGACAGGGGGTGTGACATTTTGATGACGTGTTATATGTGTGAATTTATTCAATCTCTTCAATTTCTTCTCCAACGTATTTCTGATCGCACAAACATGTTGCTCACACAAATCCGCCATTGTAACTAGGGATGCAAGAAATACCCAAAAATTCTAATCGAATACATGGTCCAAAATTGTGTAAACATTTTTGACAAATTTTATGGACAAAACCTCCTTCTTCGTGGAAGGAGGCCAGATATCAGTATAATAATTTAGCATTGGTTTGGTGTGTCTATGTTGAATATTTCAAAAGTTATTGAGATTGTATTGTTTAAAATCATATTTATTGATTGCTATTACATTTTGACTAACTTTATGGACAAAACAAAGGTTGTGGAAGGAGGCCAAATATTAGAATAATGTGGCTTTGGTTTGGTGTGTCTGTTGAATATTTCAAAAGGTATTGGGCTTTTGTTTAAAATCATATTTATTGATTTCTATTAAATTGTGACTAACTTTATGGACAAAACAAAGGTTGTGGAAGGAGGCCAGATATTATTATTGGAAGGAATGACGGATATTTATTTGAGCCAGAATACATAGAAGAGGAAATATTACAGCGGAGACGGCAGCAGGCAAATGTGCAACAGCGTGTTCGGAGTCTCTTATTTAAGTAATAAAGTATCACTGCATGGACGTTTGACAAATAGTTTTACGGCTACGTTTATACATGCAGTATTACTATTACTAAACCACGAATTGTTAGAGTTTACTCTACTCTACACTTTCAGCGTCTCATTCAATGAATAAAGTAGCAATGCTTGTATAGCCTACATGCAGCACGGAAGTTTGCAAATAGGTTTATGGCGATGTTTATTTATGCAGTATTGCCGTTACTAAACTATCATTGTCAGAGTTTACTCATGTAGTATTAGCGAAACCGAACCACAGCAGGCTCACGGAGATTATGGTCTGGCATTTATACCACAGGATTATGCGGTAGCTACAGAAAACAGTACAGACCAGTCCATGATACAAACCCACCGGCTGATGTGGAAGTGGGACCTGGCACAATCTCCGTTATCAACTTACAGACCATGGATATATTATTATATTATATATATAACAACGCGGACTGAATGAAGAAGGTCAGCAAATGTGTTTTAAAGACTTTATTATTGAAATGAAAATATGGACATGCATAAACTGTTATGTCATATGTTGGACTCCATTACAACTAACCTCTTATATTAAAGGGTTTATGATCTACGTGGAGTACAAAAAAAGATGTTATATATTATATTATCTATATATGAGATATAGAGCTATCTATATAGATCTATATATAAAACGATAATAATTATTGCAATATAATTCTCCTTGATAGAAATATAAGGAAAATTCGATGAATAATTATTTTCTGTGGTTGCGTAGCATGCACAGAAATCACAGACATGTTGACGGTTGCAAAAGAAAACGGAGTGAAAAGTAAATAATTGTCCCTGTAAACACTGGCGACGAAAATGAAAACCATACTGTCACCGGCGCATGCCGGTGCACACACGTACCACAGGCATGATTTAAATTAATCATCCAGAAACACGCGGTAAAATCAGTTTAACCATTTATTATTTTCTATAAATATGAACAATATACAGCATGGCCATGGACCGAACTCATCATTTGTTTATCAAAAGTTTACCACAGCCGCCACTTCCGGATTAGCGGACCCTAGAAAAGCGTAGCTGTCTCGTTCTTTGCCTTTCCCTATACGCGTATCCATAGTCCTCTTTTACAACGCTCACTAGTTATGTGTGAAATGTGATGGCAGCCGCTTTAGCAAATCGATATCATGTATGACAGCATGATGTTATCCACATAGTCCACAGGTTGAGAAATATAAAATACGAAACTCTAAACAAAAGTAGCCGAGCTTGTATCTGCCTCTCGGAATGCTCTCTGCCCGGATGTAAACAAGTTCCCGTAATGTCCGACTCGACTCACACTTGACCCGCAATGCACCATGGACGTTGTAGTAAATTGACAATATTATACAACTCGCGTCTGTAGTTTATTCAGAGCGTTTTTGTTTGGTTTGTGGGTACAGTTCGACAGCTTGGGACACTATGATCACACTATGATGACACTAAAAACGTGGCTGTGCCGGTGTAACGTTTCTTTAAGAATTAGATTTTTGAGGATAGGACTTAATTAAAAGCTTCCAAACTTAAAATAGGCCTACAAGATTTTATTTCTTGTAATTGAAAAATGACAATATACGTACTCAGTTGAATTCTGAGACTGTTTTCCCAACTCCTGTGGTACTTCATAGCCGTAACTATCAGGGACTCTCTGTGCCTCATGTTGATTCCGATCCTAGCTGGTCCCGAGAAGGCCGGGGTCAGCTTGCCTTTTTGCTCTTATCCCCTGTGTGTCCCAAAACAACCTATATTGAACCGAATATGAAGCCCCCGAGAGTAGCTTGGGAAAACCATTGATAACGATTGTACATGCTTTGCGGATGCTCTTGTTCTTCTGTTCTGCAGAATAAATCTTTTTATACTTGTTTAAATACAAGTATAAAGATATATAAGATATATAAGATTACGATTCAGAGTGGTGTTTTCCGAAGTAGTCGAGTTCATCTCATTCTCCCCAGCCTCAATTTGGCACTGGGGGGTATGTGGAGTGTGTGTGGTTTGTGGCTGGTTTAAGCAGCCTCACCTGGCCCAAGTCAGGCTGCACACCTGTGGTGCATTGGCCAATCAAGGCCCACCAGCCATCACCACACACACACACTTGAGAGGAGCGCGGACATGTCAGCACTTACCACCTGCCTCAACTTATCTGTCTGCTTAAACATTCTCAACCTTACAATAAACCGGTTCTACTCAACAACTCCCTGTGTCTTGTGGTCGAAGGATTCCAGAAAAGCCACTTTAGTGGCATGTAGCAGGGTTGACTGCTACATATACATTATAAAGTTCATACTGTTTTCACTGTGTCTGACACTATTCACAATATTTGGACCCTGCATTATGTGCAACATGACTCATTCAAGAGTAAAGAATAATTGCTAGACCAGTGGACTGTTTCCACATACAGGTGATTAAGGAATGGAGTCCAACTCCCATGTTTTAGACACCCCTTGCACACCCCTGGCTCAAGGCTGATACGGGAAATATGCCTAGATGGGGCTATCCAAGACTCTTGTCGTATTACAACAAAGGAGGACGAACCAATTGCACGAGTGAAACTTACTGGTACAAAGCACCTGTTGGCAGTCTGGGGGCTGAAATGCAAAGCTGGAATCTGACTCAATCGTGGAAGACCCCTGAGCTGCTGTGAAATCAGGCAGAGACAACTTGCTGGTTGTTCTGCTCTCTTTCTCCTTCTATGAACCTATAACAAAAACAACTAATAAAGATAAATAATAAGTCAACATATATGTGGAGTGTGTGTGTTGTTGGTGGCTGGTTTAAGCAGCCTCACCTGGTCAGAGTTAGACTGATTAGACTCTGGGACTGGGTGAGGCTGCACACCTGTGGTGGATTGGCCAATCAGGCCCACAGGTTAAACCAGCCACCAGCAAACACACTCAGAAGAGCTCTAGCATGTACCACCTGCTCTGTTGTTCAGACTACCACAAACTAACAATAAACCGGTTTACTCATCAACTGCCTGTGTCCTGCTGTGGGAGAAGCCCGGGAAAGCCATAGGAGATGGCATGTGGCAGGGGGAAACTGCCACAATATATTATACCATACAGTCAATAAGTTAGAGCAACCTGTGCAGGTCTCAAAAACTGGTGCTGCCTTGTGTGATGGAATAAAGTCTGAGCTTTCTGGATCCATTGATTCCTCCCCTGCAAAATACCATTGCTCACTACATTATTATACTGAGGTAGATATAACCAGAGTTAGGCAAGTTAACAATGACTAAGCTGTTACTTAGTAACTAACTTACTTAATTTCTGCCCTTGCGTGTGTCAACTACTGGAGAAAACCTTACCTGAAATGGGCACTGCAGAGATGAGAATGACAAGGAATTCGTCCAGTCTGTTATTTTATTGGCTTACAAATGTCTCCGTTTAGCGTTGAAGGGGTTCTTTGGGGATGGAATGCGATAAAAATTAAGGCAATCTTTTTAGCCATTTCTATTGTGATAGCCGACGGCACAAAAACACATTTTGTCTGTGTTTTGTGACTATTCTCTCCGTATCTCTTATATCTTCTGCCACCAGGCTACTGCTGTGACATAATCGTGAAGTCCACTCCAAAGTGATCTATAGATATATATATAACAATATATTTGTGTAAGTTTGAAGGGCATTATTTGCTCCCAAGTGATAGCTGAAGAAACCATAAGGATAAATGTGGTTAAAAGTAGGAATGGCACAATACCACTTTTTTGTTTCCATTCCAATGGGATACTGCAATCTTAAATATCTGCTGATACCGATTCGATTTACCAATGTTTTTTTTTTCTTTCATTAAAAAGCTGAATATTAGGCTAGCCCATTTACAAACTTTGGAAAATATTAGTAAATTGATACATACATGACATGAATTTTATGCCATATAACATTCTTTCATTATCAAATCTCAACAAATTTACTTTTTTACAAAAAATTGTATTGATCATTTCCATCATTATATAATTGACACAAAACATATATACACAAATATACAACATAATACACGTTTATGTTATGCACTGCCAACATTTAACCCAACATAATTAACATTAACCACTTAATGGTTTTGCCTGCGATACGCTCTGGATACGCGTATAGGCAAAGGCAAAGAACGGGACAGCTACGCTTTTCTCGGGTCCGCTAATCCGGAAGTGGCGGCTGTGGTAAACTTTTGATAAACAAATTATGAGTTCGGTCCATGGCCATGCTGTATATTGGTCATATTTATAGAAAATAATAAATGGTTAAACTGATTTTACCGCGTGTTTCTGGATGATTCATTTAAATGATGCGATCGCCAAGGTACGTGTGTGCGCCGGTTAGACAGTATGGTTTTGTCGCCAGTGTTTACAGGGACAATTATTTACTTTTCACTCCGTTTTCTTTTACAACCGTCAACATGTCTGTGATTTCAGTGCATGCTACGCAACCACAGAAAATAATTATTTATCGAATTTTCCTTATATTTCTATCAAGGAGAATTATATTGCAATAATTATTATCGTTTTATATATATATATCTATATAGATAGATCTATATATCATATATAATAATATAATATATAACTCTTTTTTTTGTACTCCACTATAATATGTTTAGTATTCACTAGCTAACACTGATGTGATGATCATGAACGAGGAGACAGGTGTTCCAATTGAGTACCTTATCTAACTGACTGCAAGCACATGTGGTACACGTTATATGCACGTATGCCTATACATACGTATAGCGCCAACTACTGGTTAGGAGTCACAATACATCACACTCCACGTAGATCATAAACCCTTGAATATAAAAATGACTAATTGAAATCGGTTGAGAAATGTAAACGTTATATTGCTTTTTATCCAGAAAAAACGCAGCTCCACCATTTACTTCTATTTGTTTTCAGGCCGGTCTTGGCCTTTCCAATATGGCGGCGACAGGCCCTTCTTTTCTACCAGACCATCCAGGTCATTGGAAAATGACAAAGCAAAATCCACATTTAGGGTCCAGGTGCTAATGGATAATTTGTTATTCATGTGAAAATCATAAAAACAAAAATAGATTTTCGATTAACATTCAAAATCAAAATTAACAGTTGAAAAACGGCCTGATATTGGTTTGGTGAAAAATACATTTTCGATTTTCCTTTGCGAATGGAAGAAGGAAGAAGGGTGGCCTCCTTTGCACTGAGGCGCAATATTTGCACAGAGCGATCCCAAGGCGGCCCTGGTTGATAGGTCTAAAAGCCAAGTTCCTATCTCTTTCCTACGAGATTAGATTAATTTATTAGCCATGCCTTTTATTTCCAATGTGTTTCAATGGAGCATTTGATGATGCTTTATGAGTCACTTCCTGTAGGGCTAGGGCCTCGAAATTGACAACTTTATATGTGCCTGAGGCGTCTTTCATATAAAAGGGACCAGGTCCCTATCTTACTCCCAAGTCATTCTAGGGCCCCATACATGGTGTGCTTTTTTTTTAAAATCTTCTGATGACCTCCAATTAAGGATTTGCATCACTTCTGGCTGGGCTAGATCTGGAAGTAAAAGGGACCCCAGGTCTCTAGCTCACTCCCAAGTGTCCTTGACCCCTAGGTGACCAACAAAAAGCATCACTTCCTGTAGGGCTAAAGCCTCCAAATGTGTCATATAGCAGAGTTTAATGCCCTGATTCATATAAAAGAGACCAGACGTCTCTATCTTACTCCCAAGTCATTCTAGGCGACCATAAATGGTGTGTCTTCTTGTATCTTCTGATGACCGCTCAGTGAGGGATTCCATCACTTCCTGTAGGGCTACAACCCCCACGTTGATAATTTTAATATCTTTTAAACCTTTAATCTTTTAAGTTTTTAAATCTTAATAAAAATCTTTTAAATGCGGTATTAATTTGTAATGATTATCTTGTTAACAAAATGTATATATAAAAGGAACCTTTAGAATGGACTTTTTGGCGAAGCAATGATGAAGATAACTTCCGGGTTTGCCCACAAAAACACATCGGCTTACCGGAGGGTGATTTGTCTGTCGGAAATCCAAAGAAAGAGAAGAAGAAAAACTTAATCCATGGGATTTTTTATTGAAAGAACATCATCAAACAGTTACATAAAATGACATAACAGCTCAAATAACTACAACACAAAGACAATGATTCAAACATGCAAGCTACCTACATGGTTTCAGCGATAGCAGCTTCCATAGCAAGCACCATAACTAACTAACTAACGAACTAAACATCATATACATTCCATCATTAAAATATTGCATTTTCCACTGAGAATAAAAGGAACGTCATCCATTGTGTTGTCGCAGACAAAAACGTCACGTGATGTGGACGCAGGGCCAGCTGATACGGGCACTGGACCAGCAAACGCTCATATGGGTCATTTTGGGGCGTATGACAAACAACCTATTCTGTCGTTTAGGTTGGAGGATGGGCTGACAGTCTATAGTTATTGATATAACAAGTAAACATTAGTTTGTTGGTATTAAAACAAACTAATTGGTATTAGCCTACTATACTAGCTGGTATTATGTGAAACAAATGTGAAGAAAAATCTGGTTGCAGATTTGAATTGATTAATATTTGCCCTAGTTGTGTTCACACGCATGTTCCTTTCACTCTAGATTCAAGATAATATTTCTAATACATAGAAAATGTCAAGACAAAAACAATGTCTAAAAAAGGTTAGCATGGATTATTATATTGATGAAAATAACTGGAATTGATGGGCCTATCAGTCAGATTAAAAAGATAAGGCGCTTCTGGCCACATAAAATTTATATTTTTTCATTGAATATTTCATTTCAGGGAAGTCCCGCTGAGACTGAAGTCTGTTTTTCAGGGGAGCCCTGTAAAACAGAACATTTTAGTATTTAACACTGAATAGGTTTACAATACTAAAACATTAATTAATGCGAAGCTACATACATACTTTGCTTTCACACACATGCTTTCAATAGCATTAATAAAACGTCATAACAATACCATGAATTAACATAAATGAACAAGCTATAGGTGCAGAACATTTACTTGGAAGCCAAAAGGGAAGGAGCTTTACAAGTTTCTCAAGACCCCCAGGGCTGTAGAAAGTAAAAAATATATATATACATTTTATAGGAGGCACCGGGCTAGAAAGAATACCTCCCTCTATTCGCCAGCTCCGGCAACTGGAATGCATTAAGGATAGGCGTTCCCTTTACGGTGACTGACAGAAAGCGAACCAATTACAAATGTCAGACTCATTATCTGTGTGTATTAAATAGATTGTTGAGGGCTTGTCATTAATTAGCTGTAGGCTCTGCTCTTGGCTGTAGGCCCACATTGATGATGTTGCATGACACATGAGTTTCACTGTAGATGTGAAGTTCACCCCTGTGTTTATTTCTAAATAGGCTATAAAAATATATACATTTATTCTACACAAATGTATCTATCCAAAACTTTTGCACAGCAACAGGTAACAAATGCTTAACTTACACAACATTTCCTGGTCCACAATCATTCTTTTGTGAGCGGGATAGCCATATGTATCATCTTGACAGATAATACGAATATACGTACACTGCCGCCTGGTGTTCAATCCAAAACTATGAACTCAAATGCACATTCATTACATTAAATAAAATGCTTTCCAATATTGCAGACCATAAAACGTAATTTCTCAACACTATAGATTGCACACCCTGAGGCCATGCCCACAGCTCTGTATAGCTCTATTGATGAAGAGTTCAGACAAAGTGCGACACCTGCTGGTCAGTTTTTGTAAGTACAGTTTTTGATGGTATGTCGTCTATTTCTGTTTACACTGTCCATAGCGTTAATGAGGACAAACTGAGCTTATTCTTTAAATATTTAAAATAGATATGCTTTATGGTAACTCAAACTTTATTTTATTCGAAGATTGATAAATGCCCGGAAATCTTCCATTATATTGCTTTCACTGCCTTTCTACTCTATATCGCCAGCTATATTGCTGTCCTTGCGACTATTCATTTAGGCAATAAATTACCACATTAGTCTATCAAACAATCACATTAGACTACATTCATGAATGTTTAAACAAGCCAGGGCATTTTCTTCAGTGAACTACTAATGTAGCACACACTGTCCATGTATTTCTTGCTAACTTTAAGTGATGCACACGGGGGGAATCAGGTGGAGCTACTAATTAGCTACTAATCTCTGCAAAATACTAAATAGCTAACTTTTATCATTCAACGTCACGTTCATTGTTTAGCAACATCACGCTGACATCACCAATCTAGACATTTCTTGAAACCATGACGGGGAAGAATGTTCTAGTTAAAAACAAGCAGGCAGCCACTCACCCGTTAGATTCAGGAGCTCTACTTGATTTTCCACCTCCTGTAAACTCATATTTCAATGTTTTGGTCTACATGGTTATTCCAGTTAACGTTTGTCTATTCATAAGGTGTTTATCTGATTTGATTGATTCCTGATCTTATTTGAGTGTCTGGGCCCCCTGGGCCCCGTTTTTAGGCATTTACACAATTTAATCTATTCATACAAAATGTTTTCACACATTCAGATATGGTGGTACACATTCAGACCAGTAGGCTACCAGAAGAGGAATTACCGTTTTATGCTGGGGACAGAATACAAGATTTTAAAAATCTTATATGATTTAGATAGCGTTATTTGCTGGAGTAGTAAACGAAGTTTAATTATATAGGAGTCTGTGGATGTGATTTTTTCCCAGGTAATAAAGGAACATTCCACCGATTTTCGATATTTTAATGGTCTCCAAGTTGCCTAACAAAAGCCTACAAGTGAAAAAACTGCTTTGAAATGCATTCTGGGATTCAAAATACGGCTATTTTCATGGCTTTTCATGGGACTTCCGGTTTTAAAAAAAAACTGCCATTTACTCATGTAGTATTAGCGAAACCGAACCACTGCAGGCTCACAAACATTGCGGTCTGGCATTTATACCATGAAGACGAGGACATCTGCAGCAGCTCCAGAAGATGGTACAGACCAGTCCATGATACGATATAAACCCAGCGGCTGATGTGGAAGCGGGACCTGGCACAATCTCCGTCATCAACTGTTACAGACCATGGATATATTATAATAACACGGACAGAATTGAAGAAGGTCAGCAAATGTGACTATTATTATTTAAATGCAAATCCGGACATGCATAAACTTTTGTCATATGTTGGACTCCATTACAACTAACCACTCTTTTACAACACTCAATAGTTACGTGTGAAAGGTGATGGCAACCACTTCGATATCCTGTATGACGGCATGTTATCCACATCCACAGGCCGAGAAATATAAAATACGAAACTCTAAACAAAAGTAGCCGAGCTTGTATCTGCCTCTCGGAATGCTCTCTGCCCGGATTTAAACAAGTTCCCGTAATGTCCGACTCGACTCACGCTTGACCCGCAATGCACCATGGACGTTGTAGTAAATTGACAATATTATACAACTCGCGTCTGTAGTTTATTCAGAGCGTTTTTGTTTGGTTTGTGGGTACAGTTCGACAGCTTGGGACACTATGATAACACTATGATGACACTAAAAACTCTGCCAGTGAAACGTTACTTTAATTCCCTGAATAAGATTGATTTAATCTCTGACCATAAATGTATTACCTTTGACACACCCTTACTACCTACTACAATAACTCAGAAACGTATAATCCACTCTCGCATCTTTAATGAGCAGTCCGTAGCCACGCTTTCAAGCTACTTCTCATTTACTTCTCGATTGCTTTCAAGCAATCATTATCGCAATATAATTCTCCTCGATAGAAAAATAAGGAAAATTCGATAAAGTTTGATACAATTATTTTTATATATATTCCGTGGTTACTTAACATGCACAGAAATCGCAGACATCATGTTGACGGTTGCAAAAGAAAGCGGAGTGAAAAGTAAATGATTGTTGTCCCTGTAAACACTGGCGACAAAACCATACTGTCTAACCGGCGCATGCCGGTCCACACACGTACCTTGGCGATCGCATAATTTAAATTAATAATCCAGAAACATGCCGTAAAATCAGTTTAACCATTTATTATTTTCTTTATATATACACAATATACATACAATATACAGCATGACCATAGACCGAACTCATTATTTGTTTATCCAAAGTTTACCGCAGCTGCCACTTCCAGGTTAGCAGACCCGAGAAAAACGTAGCTGTCCCTTTCTTTGCCTGTGCATATTGATACACCGCACATCCGCAGAGCGTATCGCAGGCGAAACCATTAAGTGGTTAATGTTAATTATGTTGGGTTAAATCAGTGTTGGTAGTGCATAACATAAGCGTGTATTATGTTGTATATTTGTGTCCTTGTGTCATTCATGTCATGTATGTATCAATTTACTAATATTTTACAAAGTTAGTAAATGGGCTAGCCTAAATATTCAGCTTTTTAATGAAAGAAAAAAAACCATTGGTAAATCGAATCGGTATCAGCAGATACTTAAGATTGCAGTATCCCATTGGAATGGAAACAAAAAAGTGGTATTGTGCCATTCCTACTTTTAACCACATTTAAGCTTCTGGTTTCTTCAGCTATCACTCGGGAGCAAAAAATAGCCTTTAAACTTGACAGATATAATGAATATATATATTGACATTTTTGGCCATATCGCCCAGCCCTAGGCTGCGATCCAATTTTCCCCCTCTCCCTCCGGCCCATTCAGCCGTCCTATTTTATTGTCTGAATTTGCTTCTATCTCCCTGCAGATCCTTTTAAACACTGTAGCTCATATGTGTCCCTCCTCCAGTCGCTGTGATACAGTACCACTTTAAAATTGCCAGTGTTTAGCCACTTCTTAAAAAACCTTCTCTCGACCCAGCCCAGCTCAAGAATTATCGACCAATCTCCAAGCTACCCTTATCCAAAATCCTAGAAAAAATCATTACTGACCAACTCCTGAAGTTGGTTGAAGGTCATAAACTCTTTGATAAATTCCAATCCAGCTTTCACCACAAACAGCACTGAAACCGCATTACTAAGAGTGACTAATGACATTCTTATTCATGCTGACAAAAGTGAATACAACATTCTCATTCTTCTTGATTTGACTGCTGTGTTTGACACCATTGATCATGACATTTTACTTTATTTGTTGCATAACTGGGTTGGCATTTCTGGTACAGCTTTAGACTGGTTTCATTCTCATTTGTCTAATAGATATTTGAATGTTTGTATCAATAATCATGTGTCTTCCTCAGCTCCCCTGCCTGTCATATCACTGTTGTGCCGATGATACACAGATCTATTTCTCTGCCAAACCCAATAACCTGAATCAACTGTCTTCCCTTCATGATTGCTTAGCCACCTAAGATTGGCAATCTCTATTTCCTCCACCTAAACCCTGAAAATACAGAAATTATTTTAATTGGACCCTTTGCCACTGCAGTTGTTCCGTTTATTGGTCCCTTTCACTCACATATCAATTCCACCGCTAAGGATCTTGGTATCACCTTTGATCAGTATTTGACCATCATGTTACTAAACTCGTCCATTCCTGTTTTTTTCAGCTAAGAAGTAATGTAAAAATCAGACGTATCCGGTCTTCTCCGGATGTTGAACTATTAATTCACATTATTATTGTAATTCCCTCTACACGTCTTAGACAAGCTACTCTAAACCGTTTACAGTTGGTTCAAAATGCAGCCATCATAGAACTAGCTGTCGGTCCCACATGTTTTTGCTTCCTTCCACTGGCTTCCTGTAAAATACAGAATAAACTTCAAGATCCTGCTGATTACATATAAGGCACTGCATGACCTTGCCCCCAGTTACATCTTTGATCTCCTCGTTATTCATTCCACTTCTCGACCCGATCGTCAAATCTCTGCCTTTTAACCATTCCTCGCTCCAATGGCACAACAAAAGGCGATTGCGCCTTTGCCGTCTTAGCCCCAACCCTCTGGAATCATCTTCCCCAACTATCAGATTTGCTGAATCTTTGGACAATTTTATACGACTTCTAAAAACCCATCTTTATAGGAAAGCCTAAATCTCCTCCCTGTCTTATCTTTTGGTTTGTTTTAGTTTGGCCTGTCTCTCACTGTGCAGTGTTTTATATTGTTTTATATTTTTATATTTTATACTGTAATTTATTTTTTACCTTAATTACTTATTCATTAGTATTTTTGTGTGTGTGTGTGAAGCATTTTGTATCTGTGTATTTCAAATGTGTGCAACTGTGTAACTGTTTCATGTATGTAAAGCACTTTGTAACTGTGTTTATAAAAAGTGTTTAAAAAGCTTTACTTACTTACTTACATCCAAAACACCGTGAAATTCATAGAGAAAAAGAGATTGTCTCAAAACTACGTCAATGCACACATGTCACTTGATCCACAAATGCAGATTCAACAGTTCACACAGATTTGAGACGTATTCCAACTAATGCGTATGGACAAGTGTTTGATCAGGTTTGGTGTATTGCCACAATACCTTACTGACTTTTGACTTGTAGCTTCATTTGTGTTTACCTGAGTGCTCCAGACAATGCTACGTTTTCCTTCTACCATGACTGACTAACTTACTGTCAGGCTGTAGCAGCATCTGACCTGACTCTTAGGCAGCTTAGGTTACCGTGCAGTTTTGTTACCAACCACAAGAGAGGAGCAAACACTGAACCACTAGACAGTACAATCAAACTCATCACACAAACGCGCGCACACACAGAAACACGTACACACACACACAAACGCGCGCACACACACAAACACACACACACACACACACACACGACACACACACACACACACACACACACACACACACACACACACACACACACACACACACACACACACACATACACATACATACATACATACGTACTTTGTTTGTTAACGCTTTAAAATATATTTTTCAATGGGATTTTTCCAGGGAACGCTTATTAATCTGTCAATCATCAACAGGCAGGACAGGCTGTCTACATCTGTACGTGTGTGTGTGTGGGTGCAAATTAAATTGCTGTCTCTGTCACTCGTCACTAATACCACTATTTCAAACCATGCTTATACACACACACACACACACACACACACCTTGAAAACGTGTTACTCAGAATCGAATCCATATTTGGAGTAGATTATGGTTTATGGATTATCAGGCATCTAAAGATTACACAAGTTCAAGGTCTGTAGACCAGGAGATAGATAATTTTCTACACAGTGCTAGCGAATCACAAGTGTCTACGATTACATGGATTAAAGCAGCTGTGTGTGATCAGAGGCCAGGCTAAATAACCTCTTGCTTTGTCCCTTCTGCCATCCTTGTATAATAATCACACTCCCTATGTTTCTGTATGTATTCAGGTGTCTTGTATTGTATTACTACTCTTACTACTTGTATTACTGTCTTGTATTGTATTACTACTACTATCTTGTTTACTCTGTCTATGTACTGTGTTTACACATGCGCCCCATTGTCTGTGGAAATTAATTTCCTTTTTGAGGAATATATTACTATCTATCTTGCTAGGGTGGTGGGGCCAATACATCTCTGCTATAGTAACTACCCTGATTCCACATAGAGAAACACATTCTGCAGTTCAGTCAGGAAAACCTGATTCATACTGACATAGACATGTCAGTAAGACTTTGCTTTGGCATTGCTAGATCCATGTTAGATTTGAATCTTATAGTCAAAAGCACAGTTGCTGACAAGAAGCGTGTGCTTCAAGCTTCAAGAAATTAATCCAGCAATTTCCCACAGCAAAATAATGTGGTTAAATTATATAGATAATGGATGATATAGATAAAATATAATTGATAATACTGCAGAAAAGGGGTGCAAACATGTACTCGAGTAAACCTGTACTCGTCAAGCAAACAATAAACGATTACACAAATATTGTAATCGAAAATCGTTTTGTAGCCATTTTTGATATATATGAAATAATAAAAAATAAAGCCTTCACTGTTGCGCAGTCATGCATTGTTGTTGAGAGACTAAAATAGGTTTGTTCGCCAATGTTTAGCAGCTGGCCCGGGTAGGGGGAGTTCCCCACAGGTTCAACTAGTTTTATAATAATGACCACCCGCCAGGAATGTCCCGACATCAAAACTGAAAGTGAAATTTATAGCACCATAGCGCTGCTGTGTGGTGGCGTATTAAAAATATGACACATCTCAATAGCAGCATATGCAGTTTGAAAGTTATAATTAAGATATTCACGCTCCAAATTACAGCGATGTGACTCGGGGCACTAAAGAGTTACCTGCTGAGTAGACGGGGCTTCCCAGTGAAGCCGTCGGGTAGCAGCACTCCTCTCTAAAGAGCTATCATTTGGTCAATATACAATAGACAAATTATAAAGTACCCTGCCCCAAACAATAGCCTAACTAAAAAGCAATTCAACTGGATACATGTCACGTTTTGAAATTTCCCCAATGGATATAACATTAACATCGCTCTTTAGAACTGGACTGTATAAAATACAGATTAAAATCGACTTTAGATATTTGTAAAACATTTTTGAGGATTTCTTGCATCCTTACTGCAGAACAACTTTCCCATGGTAGGCTACTAGTGACACAGATTCCTCTGTTTTGGGGGATCAAATGTATTTCCACGTTTGAATATAGGAATTACTAGTCTCACAAATCAGACTTTAGATTAATATCTAAAGTCTGATGGCAGACGATGAACGGGGCGTTTCACTTTCTTTCGCTTCTTTCTTTGTTTCGACCAATCATGTTGCTGGAGGCAGGGATCTATGAGCCAGCCGTAGTAAACTGTAAAAAACTGTAAATGTTTCAAATCAACACCATGTATACTGGCCACTGTAGAAATACACTTATTAAAATCCCCTTCTGAAAGCTTCATCCATTCGCGCAAATGACTTTTCTTCGGTAGAATATCTCCGTAACAAAGCAGGGAAACAAGGCGTAACTCCGCCCCTTGCAGTGTTTGGTTTCCGGCCCAGGTTCTGGGCCGTCTCCCCCCAGAAGTTCTGCTATAACATAGTAGGACTGCTGGATCCGAGATGAAGGTGTTACCAACCCATTATTCCACATTTCAAGAAAATATCCCACACACAAAGTTAGGATAAGGATAGCTGGAAATGCTGTTTTTCAACATTTATTTAGTAGGCCTATCCTGTCAGGGCCACAGGCTTTTTTCATTTTAAGGCCCTGCAATTTAGTTTTTAGTTGTGATGGGGAAGTCAAGTGGGTTTTGGATTATTTTTAATGATCGATTCCATATTCTGTAATTTTTCAAGTTTTAGGTTTTTTTCTGTAATGAACTGATCCCAGAATGAATTACATTTTATACTATCGTCAATTAGACATAGTTGTTTTTCGGTGTAGTTTACCTTTTTGTTTTTGATTGTATTTTCGTACAACTTTACCGTCTCACCATACTCAAGGCGAATGTGCTCATTGTTTGGATCCCTGTGTTTCAGATTAGCTCATTTTCTCACATGTATTTTAAGATTCTGACACTGTGTTAAACCAGGGATCTTTATCAATTTTCTTTCTTTTATTTGTGCATGTTTTCAGTCCTGCTTTTTTGGCTGTTTTCTTTTATATGTAGTTTATGTTTTAGACAGCTTGACATATGCCTTCAATAGTGCAGGAGTATGGATATTCAAGAAACACCTCTGTTTTGAGAGCAATCTGTAATTTGGACAGAGAAAGCACATCAGCTCTACACCATGTTTCTGGTAAGATTAAAATGTTAGTTTGTTATACTTAGACCAAATGCTGAGGAGTAAAGACCCTGGACATTCCATACAACTTATTTGTAATGAAGACATTTTTTAAAAGTAGATGATGCAAAGTGAGACAAAATATAAACAAATAAATAAAACAAGCAAATATTTGACACAAGTATCTTCAGTTATATATATATGTGTATATCTATAATATATATACTGTTATAGTGTGATCATAGTGTCCCAAGCTGTCGAAATGTACCAAATAAACAAACAAAAATGCTCACAATAAACTACAGATGCCAGTTGTATAATAGCGTCAATTTACTACAATGTCCATGGTGCATTCATGGCAAGCGTGAGTCGACATTATGGGAACTTTTTTTTTTATCGGGGTGAGAGAGCATTCCAAGAGGCAGATATAAATATAAATATATAAAATATAGTATTTTATATTTCTCTATCAATTTGGACTATGCGGATAACATCATGCCATCTCATTGTTCCGTGCTTGGTTGTACAGGATATCGAGTTGCTAAAGCGGCTGCCATCACATTTCACATGGTGGTTAGCTGTAATGGAGCCCAACATATGACATAATAACAAGTATATACATGTCCATATTAAATAATAATAAAGTAATGAATAAAAAACTACAAGCTTTGTATCAATACACTATTTTTTTGCACTTGCATAACACCTGATCAATTAAATTGGGAGATTAACTTCCTTGCCCTCACCTGTACTCGCCCACATTTGTTTATAGTTTCAATACCTTCTTCATTACACCATGTAATTCATGTCTTCAGACCAACCATTTCTGGCTTAATCTGAAGACGTCTCCAACTAACAGATTACTATATATAATATATATGTACAATACAACCTGTGGTGAATGACCCATACTGCCCTACAAAGGCAAACCATGGTATCTGCTTTAAACAGTGAAACTGCTTTATAAAGTTTTTTGACTGTCCAGCCAATTGTGTTGTAAGTAGATAAGTGGAAATACCATTAATAAAAACAATGATTCAATGAGGCATTTAATCCTTAAAAAAGATCTAAAAAATTGACCTATGACCCCAAAAATGCAGATACTGCCTTTGAATTACTATGAATGGCTGTATAGGCAATACAACGGCAGTACAACAGCAAAGTGCAGTAACTAGTGTTTTTTTAATTTCTTACTACATTCTATTCATTTTTAATAATTGTATTTAGATGTCTATATGTTCTAAAAGTTTTGATTATGATCAGAAGTATTATTTTGTTGGAATATCCACTTCAATTACGTTAAACCAAGTATTAACCTCCTCATCTTCATCATCATTATCATCTTGTACAAGCTTAATCTCTATCACTTCATTGGTGACATACATAGAATACCAAGGCAGTCTGCAGTATCTGCATGGGGAAATTGCAGATACTGCAGTCTGCCTTGGTTTTTAGTCAGATTTTGTAGTTACTGCAATTTGTACACCTTGTTATCGCAAAAACAGAGCAACTATTAACCCTATATATAACTCTATTGAACCAAGATACTTTGTCACAACATAAAACATACAGCCACCAGTAGCCTTAATTTTGAGCAACTCAATGTTGCCAAAAATGTTAAGTTACTGCGGTTTACCTTTGAAGGGCAACATAGTTAACTCAGGAGGAGCTGGTCTCGTCAGAGCAGCAGCATAGTTCAGCTGCTGTTGAGGGAGGGGGGCTCTCTGAGTGTGTGATGCAGGAGGCTGTTGATGTTTGTGTTTCATCTTGCCTTGCCTCACTTTGTTCATCAAGAAATCCAAAAACTTGGGAGGAGCCCATTGTATAGACAACTCTCTCCCTTAGTTGCTCTTTGTGGAGACTTGGAGGTGTGAGGGCTCTGCCGTCCTGAGGGTACAGGGCAGAGACGGTGTCGAGTGGACAACTAAATCGTATAAAAAGACATAATACACTTGTATTTTGTAATACAATTGCATTTCTATTTGTATTCCTACATCTCACCTCATTTGGTGATTTGGGACCGTTGGAGGGTAATCATTACCATCATCATGGTTAGAGAAAGGTTAGGTTGTAACATTAAGATATACAATAGCAATATGAATGGTAAGTGTACAAAATTTTTTTTGATTGTGTTACATACTTGCTGCTGAATATTCCTATTGTTGAGCGTTTACAAAATAAGCGCACACTGCAGCTTTCTGTGACAATTTAATTTAAAAATTAAAAGTTGGAAAAAGGTTGTGTTCAATAATATGTATAGAAATGTCATTAATTCTTATTTACACAGAAACGAAAAACACATTTTTATAAATCAAGCAAATTGAAGAGATGTGGTAATTGTCGATTATCGATTATGTCAGTAAGATTTGCCATTTGTGAGCTTAGACTGGGAGAAACTTTTGTTTTTCACTGTCTCTTTTTATCAACCCAGTCCACCAGTTGCGCCATTCAGAGTTAATTACAGGTCAAAGCTAAATCAGATTGTTTTCCTGCCTAGAGATAATCCATATCCAGTACAAGAGACAAAATCACCAACTGATTCAGAGGTGTATAAAGTGTAGCCTATCATCAAACAAACCTCGACAGAAAACTTGCCCTATATTATACTATATTAATATATAATGTTTTTATTAAAGGTGCAAAAAGTCATGGAGAAGCAAAGAAATAAACAAATGTATATGCAACAATTTATATGGTCTTTGTCAAAGTATTGTATATAGTTATCTCTGTTTACATTTCAATGACTTAATATCATATTTTCTTTAATCTGTCAAGCAACCACAATCTTGAAAAGATTATCACCTACAAATATAGTAAAATGTAAGTTTTATTTGCTACACATTTTTTATATTAAAGGGAAACTTCTGTGATTTTCAACCGGCTTTATATCATTTCAATGTGCAATGTAGAACATGCAAATGAACAATATTTACCTTACCTTCATGTTGACTGCACCCAGATCTCCCTGCTACTTTAGTCCGCCGGACTGAATCTTACTCCTGAGTAAGATTCCAACTCCGTCAAATGACAGAGTTGGGGTAAGATTTAGAATCTGCGCTGAGCTGCACCCCAGAGACACAGAGCGCATCGGCAACAACTGCAGGCTTTTCACCCAAATGCGGATAGATAGAGTTGAGGTTGAAAATCAGCAAAGTTATCCTTTAACATTTGATTTATATATTTTTACCTAAAGTGTTGCACATCCACCTAACCACCTAAATATAAATAAATCCCAAAATAGTATTCACACCCAAAAGTACAGCTGATCTAATGTATTAGGTACTTTAATCATCCCTGAGGGGAGATTAGGTGTGCAGCAGCAGACATCAGTACAAAGGTGAATAATAACAATACTTTGTGAGTAAAGATACAGCATTTTTTATTAGCATGCAAGTCAGTAGAACTGCCTATTCTGTTCTACTGAAGATGCCCAATGCTGCTTCCCTTATTGTGTGATCAAGCAAAGTTTAATTTGTGAAAAAAAATAATTATAATATCATTACAACTGCTTAAAAGATAGGTTTGCTATTTTGGACCCAAGGGCCCAGGCCCAGCTACAGACCGGTTCTGATGGGCGGCTTTTGGATCTCTGAGGATGGGCCCAAATATTTGAGTGCAAAAATGTGTCTTGCAGACTGTGTCCTCTCGCATTTATAACATATCTACTGTTACAACTATGTGTATATTGACATACTCCACGCATCACGCAAGTGACCTCCTGCGATCCATAATGCAACAGAGAGCAACATTCACCACACTGACTGCAATCAGCAATGCCGGGCAAAGACAGCAAGTCCCGCTCACCAAATTCTGCACTCGATTTCATTTTGATTCGGTTACAACCCAAAGCCATTGCCCCAACCAACCAGCCATCATCCTTAGACTGCGAACCCCGGACAACCGCCATCAATGGGAGCGTGTACGGGCCCATTGAAAACTGGAACTAGGCCGGCTTTCTGGGGCGGGTCTCTGGGGTCTCGCAGGGCGGGCCATGCCCCCTAATGACCCCCCATAGCGCCAGGCCTGCAAGGGCCTGTCCACAGATTATCTAGCATGATTCTAGAGTGTAGACACCATTATATCCACAGACTGTCTAGCATGATTCTAGAGTGTAGACACCATTATATCCACATATTGTCTAGCATGACTCTAGAGTGTAGACACCATTAGTTTGTGAATTGGTTCAGCATTTAGTTTGTTGGCTTCTACGTGTAGCGATCTAGCTGGGCTAGAATGGAAGTCAACAGAGCAACTTGTCGATCGTCTGAAAATATATGTTAAAATCGTTTTTCAAAACGGGAAGTTGAGGGTGTAGGGCCTATTGATGTCTCACTATGTTGTCCTGGTGGAGAACATAGTGGAGAACATGGTTGCAAAACAAGCATTGAATCAATTGTTATGTTCAATTTGAAACTGACATTTTTTTTTGTAAACCAAGCACTACCTCCAAACATTGGTAAACTTCTGCACTCCAACTACACGCTGTTAGGATGGTGTGATGCTGCTTGACAACCTGACCTCACGTTTGATTTTATTACTTACAAGAAGAATTACGCTATCTACCTGTAATAAGAAAAATAATGGCCAGAGAATGTGAAGTTCCCAGATGTGGGAATAAAATGACATCGCTATCTGAACAACATAGCTGTTCACCGTGTTGGACCAGTAGCCTACCAAACACCAGAGTTAGGGTAAGTAAGTAACAAATATGATAACTTGGGTATCTTCTTGTAACAAGACTGTCATAAACTTGTCTCAACTCGGATCGGTCTCTATAATTTCTGTTCATTACAAATGGTAATGGTTTACTTATGATGTGTCACGTCCAAAGACATCACCTATCTTTATAGCCTGTTGGCAGTGTAATGGTAATCAGCATTGGACCAGATCATATTCATTACAATGACATGTAACTAATGTTGTGTAGGCAAATATTACTTCTCGGTCCATAATATTTCATATTTCAAAATTGTTATTGCAGTTACATAAACATTTATATATTGCCGTCAAAATAATATTCTTTATCTTCAGTCATGTAATAATGAAGTAATCCATTGTTCTTAAAATGCTACAATGTTTTATTAGCTGCTGGTAAACAGCATGGATGTAAAACAGATGCAAATGGTTGAGCTCAGCATATGGGGGTAGATTTGTCTCAATATTATTGAATTCCATTATTATCAATATTATTATCAATGTTATATGTGCATCAGTCGATCTCAAACCTGAAACATAGCCTATACTTCTCAATCTGCAGTTGCTTTAGTAAATATCCAGTAAAAAATGTAGAATTGAATTTGTACGAGTAGAATTGAGATCGTGTAGATGTGCTTTTCATGTATTTGCAAATGTACGCACGGATTGTCAATCTGTTCACACGGATTGTCAATATATTCACACAGATTACAAATGTGTGGGGGGGTTAAAGTGGACCCAAATAAAACAATTTATAGAGAGAAATTCCCCAGATGAATTGACCTGTGGATGGGTGTTTTATTCTTCAGAAACTTTCTAGTTCAGATATTTTTTCATGGAGTAAAGTAAAGTGCCGTAGAAAAGTAACGTAGTGCAGGTTTAAATGTGAAGTTGGTATTCATATACCGTGATCAGCTTGACAGCAAGTTATGTCTAACATGGCCATCACTGCAGGGAATGCCTGCTGCCGTTTTGCTTAGTGTAATTTTTGTGATGACAGTTGTCCTGTCTTGGTCCTGTCTTTCTTTCCTTTTATTTCTGTTTGTATTTCCTTTAAGATCAATGCGAACGCCATTCTGGCATCCTTTTGTTATTTGTTTTTGTCTACACATTATTTACACAGTCCATATCCGCAGGGTGCCTGTCTGCCATTGGGTTTAATTAGTGTTTGCTTTGGTTTTCATTTATTTGCGTTGCCTCTGCATCTGGGCTAACATTCTTTTTGTTTAAAGCCCAAAGCACACGGCCGTGTTGGGACAGATGCAAAATATATTTTTCGAATTTTCAGATAGACTTGAGTTCTATTCAAAGCGAGTGAAAAGATACAGCCCTGCTACATTCGCACTCTGTGTGCTTTGCTCCATGAAAACAACATGATTCTATTTGTTTTTTGAGTCGCACTACAAATATGAAACCAAATTCACGCTCCATGTGCTTTGGGCTTAACTCATGTTTGGAATTTGTTGGAAATAATCCAATACCCCTAATGTTTCATAAAATTAAGAGTAAAACTGTTATGCATAAACCTTGTAATCTGCCCAGCCTGTCAGAATACGCCCAGCAACTCGAGTACAGAAATAAGAACATGTTGCACAGTTAAGGACACAGAGCAGGTGCCTTATCTCAAAAGGAGAAGCTAGCACAGGAATGCGTGGACGGCAACGTCCAAACAGCCAAGGTGGTCCACAGCGAAATT
>OOFB01036902.1:38573-65281 GCA_900323305.1 Trachyrincus murrayi
TGTAATCTGCCCAGCCTGTCAGAATACGCCCAGCAACTCGAGTACAGAAATAAGAACATGTTGCACAGTCAAGGACACAGAGCAGGTGCCTTATCTCAAAAGGAGAAGCTAGCACAGGAATGCGTGGACGGCAACGTCCAAACAGCCAAGGTGGTCCACAGCGGTCTCCCTCGGCCCCTGATAAAATGACCCATCAACTCTGGTCAACTGGGCCCATAGATAAAAGGTTCAGCATGCCACGGAAGGAAGAGCCAAAGTCGACTCTCCATCCAGGCCTGACCCAATCAAACCAGGCGATTGGGTGTACCTGAAAGTCCACAAACTAAAGTGGAATGAGCCAAGACAAGAAGGACCATTCCAGGTGGTCCTCACTACACCAGCCACACTCAAAGTCAGCGGCAAAAGTGTATGGTTCCACCTAACCCACAACATCCCGAATCACATGGACCGTGACCACACTGATGGCCCGACCTCCATGAACTAACCATATGAGCACACCCGAGCCTGAGTTCACCCCCCAGCAAAGAGTGAAGTCCGGAAGGTGTGGAGTAACCAATAGGGTTGCTACAGTCACAGCCCCGGTGAAACAGGGAGAACTCTGAGCTATTTAGGGAATGACTATCACTCAAGGTGTGCCTGAAGAACCTCACTTTGGAGGACAATTCTTGGGTGACAAATGTATAGTTAATACTTCATGGAGTGGTGATTAAAGGCTTGCTAAAAGTATAGGTTTAGACCCCTAGGAAAAACAGAATATTCCACATTAGATGGTGCGAGACCATGTTTTCATTGAATTATGATGCTTTTGTTTTAATATTAGTGTTTGATATGATTATTTCCTATGGTTGTAACTCTGCAAGTGACAAAGGGGGGAATGTTGGAAATAATCCAACATATAAAATTAAGAGTAAAACTGTCATGCATAAACCTTGTAATCTGCCCAGCCTGTCAGAATACGCCCAGCAACTCAACAAAGGAGAAGTACAGAAATAAGAACATGTTATACAGTCAAGGACACTGAGCAGGTGTCTTATCTCAAAAGGAGAAGCTAGCACAGGAATGCGTGGACGGCAAGTCCAAACAGCCAAGGTGGTCCACAGCGAAATTGTGAAACTGCATGAAAAATGTAGGAATAAATCTGTCAACTTAGGAATGTATCTGTGCTGGACGACATAAGAACTGGATATAAGCCTGCACTCAGTAGGAGTGAGGGCAGTTGCAGTTGGCAGTTGCATGAACTAACTCAGGTTATATATAATATAATAAACCTTCCATTTTGCTGAATCCTCCGAGCCTGTGTTTTAATTTAACATAGTTACATAGTCTAACCTAGTCTAAGATGACAACAATCAGAGATCGTCTCCTCTTCAACAAATTCCAAGTTTCCTAGACAGGTTTTTTTTTTTAAAGGTCTAGCATTTAGTTTTAATTATATTATTATATATTATTTTGTATTATAGTATAATATACATTATATTTATACATTTTAACTTACTCCACGTTTTTTTGTGTTCTCCGGGCCATGGCATAATGTCTGTCAACAACTTCCCATGTAGCCAGGGGTTACCTGACACGCAACGAAAGCTAGAGGTTACTGGAGTGTGAACTGGAAAGCCACTGACTGACAAGTCTACAAATTAAAGTTAGAAGACACAGATATGTGATCGGATCTCTTGTTCCAGCTAATGATTTAAAATACTTCCTGGTAAAATGCCCTTGACTACAAAAGTATTTTTCTTTTTTGCTTGAAATGTTATGTATTTGTAGCGTCTGGAAGCAACAAACGCGTAGTGTTCAGAGCATAGGCCTACATACATGGTTCAGGAGAGAATAGTGGATGTGACCGGTTACATTTAGTTTCATATTCAACATTAATTTGATGTTGAGTCTCCGAATTTCATAGGTGGTTTGTTTATTTATTTGTATTTTAATGGTATTATCCTATGTAAACCAAGAGGCATGGGGATGGGGCGTGGTTTTAATTAAGTAGATAGTATTCTGATCAGCGTATTGATCGGAGACCCGATCAGAATGCAACCCAGACCACCTCGGGATGCGAGAAAATTTTTTCCACACTTGACAGTTAATGCATCCTGGCGTGATTGGATCACAAAAGTTGCATTGAAAAGACAAGTGCAACCGAGGCCTATGTGGTAGATAAACTGCTTATTTCGTTTTCACATTGGTTGACGATTATGAATAAATGAATTACAGCAGCGATATGGTCGAGGCAAGTTAAATATTTGATCACATTGTTGTCGTTCAAGTCTTTTATTATGTCGCATTTTACCACTTTGGAATCACTTTCAAAAGCGTAATAATTAATAACATATTATTATTGTTATTAATAGTAGCAGTAGTCATAGTAGTACTAGTAGAAGTAGTAGGCTACTAGAATTAGTTATAGTATTAGGTAATAGTAGTAGTACAATTATGTTATAAATTCTCATGGAAAGAATACAATTATTAAAATTAGAAAATAAAATCTGCAAAGTAATAAGGAATGTTCTATTGCATTACAATGCCTTTGAGTTACATCATACAGTTTATAATGTCACTACAATGATACAACATTACACATAATGGTTCATTGCATCACAACTGTTTATCCAAATATATCCACTAAACTTTGTATACTTTTTTTTACAAGGGGAAAAAAATTCAGATGTTTAAAATTCAGATATTCTACTCGAAAAAAATACAATGGCAACAGCAACATGGACATATCTACTCCACGCTTTATCAGTTAACAAGCTTGTTTCGATATCGAAAGGCTCACCTTAACCTTGACAGTATCAGCAAGCATTTAAGTAACACCGGTATCACCATCAGGATGGAATTTATATATATATATATATTTATATAGATCTCATCCTCATGCTGTATGTGTCTATGTGTGTGTGTGTGTGAGTGTACATATATCAATCAAAATTGTATATATATATATATATACACACACACACACACACACACACACACACACACACACACATATATACATATGCACATACTGCACATGCATAAATACATACATACTGTTCAGACACACAGGTACCCAGAGATAACCTTGAATCTATTTGCCAACCCAACAGTGCTATCATGGTACAGTCCTCTGTCCTTCAGGTATGGTTGTTCATGGACAACAGTCAAGGCCATTGTACCTAAGCACACACGCACACGTGCGCACACACACACACACAGACACACACACACACACACACACACACACACACACACACACACACACACACACACAGACAGTGTACACATTTTGATAGTGTATTGAAATGTGGCTTCCTAGAGAGAGTCCAACAGTATAACTTTTTACCAAGAGATACCAGATATGAACAGGAGATAGGGGCAGGACTTCAAGCTGTCAACTACTCCTCCATAGATGACATCATCAACCATCCTCTGGCTCTGGCCTGAAGAGAACAAAGTATAAAAGCCTGACACACAGTGACTCTTGAAACACGTTGGAAATTATAGCGTTTACTGTAGCTTGGTATTTTTAACTTAGAATTTTTGTATCCACCTTTCGCATTTATTTGCAAGATGATTGCATGGAATTCACTCTGTCAGTCAACCTTCACATGTTGATTAACTGACTGAAACAGGTTCAATATCTGTTACACCTTTTCTTCCTAAAATATAAGCTTAGCAAGGAAACTAACAAACAACTCATCAGTCTTTTCCTGGAGCACGTGCCCCAATTTATTTCCATCAACATGATGCTGAGCATAGCTCTGATCTGGGCAGTCGTAGTGGGATTCTGTTGTCTTCTTTGGCTGGCTGTAGGGATACGACGAAGGTAAGACACCTTTACTGTTATCCTTCTGGTTACTGCAATGGGATTTACCTCAAATAAAACGTTTGTAGAAGGGTGAAGTCAATTAGCAACATCAAAAACATTGTGTTCATCAACCATTGAGATCATTGAGTTTAAGCAGAGGTTGGTATTTTTGCATTTTTTTTTGTAAAATGATTCACCAATCTGTTTCTTTCAAGGTTTTGATTAAATGAAACATATTCATTATTATTATACTATTGATCAAATGTATCGTCCATTCATCCATCTATTAAGGCTGACTCCAGCTATCTGGGTCAGGGTGGTGTGAGAGGTATTTTGGGAGGGCTCATGCAGGAGATGGAAGGGACTCAGGAGGCTGGGCTGGGGCTCAGAAGATGAAAGGGGTGGAGATGAAGATGCTGATGCGAAAGTCAATATATAAATGTTTCATAAAGCTGACCGTGTTGTACAGAAGAGATGCAAAGTTGAGTCTTAATTCAGTGTTTGTTCTAATTACTATAGCGTGTAGCTTTATGATAACTTGCAAACAGTAGCATACCCATTCACATGACAGATAAGAGATGGAACATAGAATAAATAGGTCTACATTGATGAGTCGCAGTTGTCAGTGCCAAGACACACCGGCCCAGCACAATTTAAACCCTTTATCATTATTATAAAAGGGCCCATTGAGTCCTTCTCGCCCCCCTGTGATGAACCCCTTCCTCCGCCACTGGTCAGTGCCACTGCTAAAAGTTACCTATAGATTTATCAGTGCTACTAAAACCATCATCATTAGCAACATTTGGACTAATGGGGCTGCTACTGGTGTCTACCGATTTTGGCTTCTTGACAAGGAAGCGCAACATACACATACAGACACTCCCTAAACAAACAACTAAACTAACAAAACATGTGATGCGTCGTCACACAGAGCATATATGGCAGAACTGTCAGTGATATGCAAATCGCCAGGGTGGGCCAAGTGCTTGTGTTATTGAATATGTTACATTTTCCACTGCCTACTTTATAGGAATCCTGGAGAACCTCCAGTTGAGAATGGCTTCATTCCCTATTTGGGCTGTGCCCTGCAGTTTGGTGCCAACCCTCTTCAGTTTCTACGCAGCCGTCAGAAGAAGTATGGCCATATATTTACCTGCAAGATCGCTGGACAGTACTTCCACTTCCTCTGCGACCCTTTCTCCTACCATGCCGTAATTCGTCAGGGCAGACATCTGGATTGGATGAAATTCCACTTTGCTACCTCTGTCAAAGTAAGAGTAACTGTCTCTGTTCTAAATCTCAAACTATTTTGTGTTTTGTTTAAATACATATTCACCAAACTAATTTATTTGAGCCTAAAACTGCATATATTTATTGTCGAAAGATAAACTAGTCTATCCACTTAATTCCAAATTCTGCTCAATTGGTTCACACAGTTTTGCATGATCCTCATTCCTGAAGCTTTCGTTTTTGTTTTTTTGTTCTTCAGGCCTTTGGCCATGACAGCTTTGATCCTCGCCATGGCCACACTACAGAAAACCTGCACCAAACCTTTCTGAAGACATTGCAGGGAGAGGCACTGCCCTCCTTGATAGATGCCATGATGGGTCACCTCCAGGATGTCATGCTAGATTCAGACACGCTCAGGCCTAGTGCTGAACGCTGGGAGGTGGATGGCATCTTTGCCTTCTGTTATAAGGTCAGTAATATAGAAGGCATAAAGTCCCACTCATATACTAACATGACCAAGGGCACAGGATGATGCCACTGGAGTTTATAATGGATCTTAGGTAGGGTGGAATAACAATATAACAGCGAGCACTGAAAATCGGGATTTGTGTTCAATAAAAGCTTAAACCTGCACTGTGTAAGTTTTCTACTGCAGCTATTTACTCTATTAAACGGGTCAATCCATCCAGGGAATTTTCTCTATAAATAATTTTATTCTGGTCACTTTTGCCTCCCCCCCACCATCGCATAGCATGTTACTTCATGTAGTTTGTTTGTGTAGAAAACGTGATGTCATTCAGAAGCACCGACACTTTCAGACAGTTATAGCTAGAACTCCACTAGCGGTTGCTAATAGGAAAACTTACATAGTGCAGGTTTAAAGGGATTTAAAAATAGTTCTAATTCATGCTTTGGTGGCTTCAGGCTTTGGTCAAAAGGATTAGTATTCTTCTTACATTTGTGATTGTTATTGTAAAGTTATAACCCTAATCTTTTCTTTTCACTGCCTCTCAATCCCCTAGGTTATGTTCGAGTCTGGCTACCTGACTCTTTTTGGCAAGGAGTTGGGAAGGGATAAGCCTCAGGCACGGCAGGCCGCTCAGAGGGCTCTGGTGCTCAATGCACTGGAAAATTTCAAGGAGTTTGACAAGATTTTCCCTGCACTAGTGGCTGGTCTGCCCATCCATGTCTTCAAGAGTGCCTATAGTGCTCGAGAGGTCACTAGACATTTTTCCACTAATGCTATTTTCAGCAGTATCTGAGACATATTTAACACAGTTCAGCAATGGAAACACATCTGTAACACCAGATACCACTGTGTGTGGATGTTTCCGACATTCATTATCGTTATTAGTTATTTTACAATTTTCTAAGCATATTTGACCATGTTCACATTGCAGGCATGCACATGTGACACATAAAAAAACACATTTATGATCTCCACATATCTGCCCATATGACCATAATGTGAGTAGTCAGGACAAAAAAAAAAATAATCTGAATTGACCAATAGGTTGTATGCTGTAATAGAACCATGGAGCCTTTCAGTCCTGCCACTGCTCTGTGTTTATTATCACTTTTTTACCTTTCAGAACCTCGCCAAAACCATGCATGTTGACAACCTGTCCAAGAGAGAAAATGTCTCTGACCTCATCTCCATGAGAATTATCCTCAATGACTCCCTATCAACTTTCAATGACATCAGCAAGGCCCGGACACACGTGGCCTTGCTATGGGCGTCCCAGGCCAATACCCTGCCTGCCACCTTCTGGAGCCTGTTTTACCTCATCAGGTAACTGGTCAACTTGGGACTCCTCCTCTGATCCATGCCATGGCTGGGAAGTTAGCAGTGTGAGATAATGGGATGGGTGGTTGTAACTACAGGCAGCCATGGTTCTGTAGTCTCTTTTGATCTTAATTCAACGATAACATTTGGGAATACTTATGAGAGTTCTCCATTTTGCAGTTGTTGAATATTGGTGCATACTGTATTTGATACAAATTGATCGTAAATATTAATGGAATAGCTTAATATCATATGCAATCTTGTAGAAAGATGCATAAACCTTTGTTTTGGTACTAAATACATTGCCACTTCAATTGAAAATATTTTCATTATATAAGTGCATATAATTTTTTTTCAAGTTTTTTATAATTGGCCATAAGTGTATTGTATTGTATTTTTAGGAGTCCAGATGCAATGAAAGCAGCCCGTGAAGAGGTTCAGAAAGTTCTACAGAGTACAGGTCAACAGGTCGAACCCAATGGGCCCAGGCTGACCCTCACCAGGGAAGAACTGGACAACATGCCTGTTTTAGGTACATTTAGAATGCACATGAACGGCCCAGACATGTTCCTATGTACGTCGACTGCAAAGATCCCACTTTACAAAACAAATATCTCTTGTTTAATCCCATTCAAGACAGCGTCATTAAAGAAGCCATGCGTCTATCCAGTGCTTCAATGAATGTCCGCGTGGCGAAGGAGAACTTCCTGCTTCATCTTGACAACCAGGAAGCATATCATATAAGAAAGGATGATGTCATCGCCCTGTACCCGCCCATGCTGCACTTTGACCCAGAGATCTTTGAAGACCCCTATGTAAGACCCTGTCATGATGATCATGACAACACTCAGACCCTTAAGTTATATATGAAATATATGAAGAATTACAAGATATAGCTACATGTATTCCTGTCATAATTTGATTTAACATGCTGTCTGTAGCACATTTTATTGCAAGTAATATTGACTTTTTTCTTTCCATTTGTGCCTCAATGAAGGAGTATAAGTATGACCGGTTCCTGGATGAAGACGGTCAAGAAAAAAACACCTTCTACCGCGAGGGGCGACGACTGCGGTACTTCTACATGCCCTTTGGCTCCGGTGTTACCAAGTGCCCAGGTCGCTTCTTTGCCGTCCACGAGATCAAGCAGTTTCTGACACTGGCCCTGTCCTACTTTGACATGGAGCTACTGGACCCAGTTGTCAAAGTTCCTCCTCTTGACCAATCACGTGCCGGCCTTGGAATCCTTCAACCCACCTATGACGTAGACTTCAGGTACAAGCTGAAATCTCACCCATGAGGGGGCCCATGTAACTATACCAAAAACTGCATACCATTGTAGGGCAAGAGTCTCTAATTCTGAATGTGATCCTGGATAATCTCCAGTACCACTGGATTGGATCTCTTCTGCCACTCAACTTTGTATATTACTTCCACATGTAAATATAGCACCCATAAAAAAAAAAAAGAAACTAAAACCCCCTCTACATCTATTTTGACTTACACTTGCAAGTTAACTACCTCCAGATATTGGACAATGATTTGCACTTTTAAAATGTAAATTAACTCACCACTTAACATAGTGCATCTGGGCCCTATTTTGTGTACCACATAATCTCTAGTCCAATAACTCCACATAGTCTTCTACCATATACCATACCTTTCCCCCTCCATATATTATTTTAGTTCTGATCTCAAACTGCGATGGATAGGAAGGAGGTATATTATACATTGTTGGCTCATGGCCTTCTGTATTGCTGTGGATGCAAATGTTGCCTTCTGAGACAAGGGCATGGCTGTGGTATAAGTGAATCAACTAATGCACCTTTGAATGGACGTAACGCCTATTCCACCAAGTGCAATTGAAGCCAATCAGAAGGATTCTCTATTCTGTCAGGCAAAGGTCAAGATTTTCTTGCAGCACAAAAAGACTTTGCCGCTCCTTCAGAGGACTGGGACTGTTTGTATTTAGAATAAAGAAAGCCATTATAGATACCTAACTGTGTTTAAATGAATAGCTGTATATAAATTAGCTTATATAAAAGATGTATATAAATAAGCTCCTATTTGTATTTGTTGCTGTTAGTGTACGTATCTTTACTGATGGTTTCGAGAATTGTGCTTTCGATGCCACTCAGCATTACATAATTTTTCACACACTGTGATGGCTACAGAGTTCTACAGATAAATGGTCATCACCATATTTTTCATGGTTTGTGACAATGAAAGTGAGATCTGCTTATTTTTATTTTCCATTCTTAAGAAAGAAATTTTGAATGAAGAAGGCTAGTGTACTATCTAAAAGAATCATTGCACACACATTCTATTTTCTTATCTATGCCACATGATTAGTTAAGCTCCTGATTACAGCACTGTACAAAGGTCCTATTGCATTAAGCACAGATTAAAGATTGTATCCTTCTTACACACAAATGTTTCAAGAGGATGAGGATCAATGTATTGGTGGAAAGTATTCTGTTCTGTCGCTGTGTTGTATGTATTTATGGATCATTGACTGTCTATGCCACCATAGGAAGAGCCTTTTTGCCAAAGTATTAGGGATGTTGGCAATCAGGCTTCATTCTTAAATAGATTTAATTGTAATATACACAGTGTGTTGGGTTTTGCTTACAAACACAGCCTGGCCCTCTGCCAGTGACAGGACATGCTGTACAAACTTATAATAAATCACTACATTTTTGTCTGTCTTCATTACTTCAAAAGCAATCTAATACGTACTGGAAGGCCACATAGTCACAAACATATATGCTTACATTCATTTAAAGTACAAAAAATATATATACTTGGATTAGGCCTATATATTGGCAGAGGCTATAGTCTAAATACAAAAATGCATAAAATGGCAATACAATTATTTTTTATTTTTTGTTATCACTTGCATTTGAGATGGAAAACTGTATTTTTAGATGTTATAAGCAAAAACACCACAGTTTGTAATGCACACTATTTTGTTACATGACATACTGGGTGGTTTACAATTTGAGAGCAAGAAGAGAAAGGAAATCGTTTTTTATTTTTCATTTTTACAATGAACAAATAACATCATAACAAAGGCCATTTTTTTTTTCCTGTACCTGAACCTTTCAAGGTCACACAGATTCAGAATGGTAGAATTCACAGCCGTGTCTGATGTAAAGGACTATCTAACGTAAAGGGCAGTCCAACAATATTTAACTACTGCAGCTGCAAGAGTTTAAGTGAGTTCAAATGTAGTAACCGACGATATCACTGTCCCCTGGTAACCTCTAGTCTAGATGCAAGGGACTGATCACAAACTGAAATAATTTACATAATTTTCATTTATTTGTCTGTCTGTCTATCTGTCTTAGCTCAATATAAAATGAAGACAGGTGTATTTTGTATATAATATTTAGCACTGCTCATATTCTGGCCTGCACTGATTTGATGAATCACAGTATGTGTAAAGAGTGACATTCATACATTTCTGTCCTTTCATTTACACGTGTTGCCACATGTCAAATTTGTTTGTTGAAGCAGGAGCCAGGGGAAGCCTAGTTAATATTTAAAACAATACCAGGATCAGAAATAACTGGAAGCACAGCTGTTCATTAACAAGGAGTCCACGTAACAGTTATCCACGGTAGCACCATATGTGCCCTTGCGCTACGCATGACCCGAAAAACCAATGATACAACAAAGTATCAAATATCCGATATGAAATTGAAAGTATAAAACGATCAATGCAGTTTCACTCGTGGGGAACTGACACGTGAGAGTAACATTATATTAAGATTGAAAATAATAAAGACATTTCGCTAGGGCCTGCCATCACCAGGTCTTTTTATACGTGAACTGATGTGCGAGAGTAACATTCTATTATGAATTAGGTAATCATTAGATCAATGATTATTAGATAAATGATTATCTGATAGATCAATCAATCAGATAATAATTAGAGAACAGTATCCAATATCCATCTGGACACTGTTGTATGTGTTTTAGCGATATCTGATTGATATCCGATTGCCCAAAACGCATGTTAATGCCAGGTGTAAACAGGGTCTAAGGCCTAGTGCACACGTACACTGGTATTTTTTAAAACAGGGGTTTTCCTACTTAGACCACACAAGCACTGTTTTAAAAAAATCGGTCTACATGAAAACGCAAAAACACGCTGTCATTTAGCCATTTTGGCCAATCAGAAGCTTGAAAAAACGTTATTACCGGTTCCGGTAGGCTAACAACAATGGCACATTGAGGAAAGGGGGAATCATATGGACTGATAGTGAAATGGAGTTATTCCTCAATATCACACTTGAATATAAAGTTAGCAAAACCCGTAGCGCATTCTGACGCCTCTGTTCCTCAATATAGTATGAGAGTAACTGTACATTTATATGTAAACATGTAAAAAGCCCTGTTAGCAAGGTTAAAACCAGCACTATTTTGGCAACGTCCGCCATTGCACAAAATCGCCTCATGTAAACAAAGGAGATAACGGCGTAGACTCTGATGTCAAACAAAGGAGATAACGGTGGACACTCTGACTCAAAAACTCTGTTTTCCCTGTCTACACATAAACACTGAAAACTGAGTTCCTGAATATCTTCACCCTGGAAAGAGTTTTGCAAAAGGTCAATTTTCAGTGTCCTAAAACGCAGTCTGCGTGTGGACGAAAGGCCAAAACACATTTTTACGTAGGCCTTAATCAGCGCCCCCTCCTCCCCCTTTATATGTTTTGCTCAACTTTTGACTTCAAATTTGGCCATTCTGTTCCCCAGAGATGCCTAATGTACTTCTAACTATGTTATTAAGGGTTATCAAGGTGTGCATTAAGTATCAGAAAATCCATTCTATCCAGTCCAAATCAAGTCTATCCATTTACTTATATTCCTTCAAGCCGATCTAATGGGTGGAGTCTATTTACTCTCCTGGTTACGTAGCCAAACGGGTAACCAATTACCGTAGGGGGAAGGGGGCAGGGATTCAGACCACACCCCTACAATCCTGAGTCTTTCCAAGACTGAGTTAATTAGCATAGGATAAACCCCTCTGTGATACATTGTGGCTATAGAAATATGCTAAGGAGATGCCATATCTCCTTCTCTTGGCACAATCAATCACATGATTTATACTGTTACACTGCAAAATGATATATATGTAAAACATTGATAGGATGGTAATAGCTATAAATTATAAAGCTACCTAAAGCTAAATGCTTTACAGCATTTATTTATATTAACAGTTGTATTAGGAGATTGAAGATTGGTGATTACCTTTATTCTAAAAGTAGATTAATGCAAATAATCAAATAAGCGATGTAAGAATACAAAATTAGATGCTTGAGTAAATACATAAATTTTGACAGGTAACAGTGTAGCTTCCCCCACTAGTGAGCAAAGTTATACTTGGATGCTTTTTCCTCCTCCGCAACACATTGAGACTTCTATATACAATGTATGTCTTGTTCCCAAGCTCTCAACAGGGTAAAGCCAGACACCGTATATAAGTCTCCCATTGGGTGTGGATGAGGCAAAGGACAGATGGGTCACATGCTTGTGTTGACCTCTGTGTGTGTTTTTGTGTGTGAGAGACACGTGTGCATGAGAGAGATGTGTGTGAGAGAGAGGAGTGTGTGTGAGAGAGAGGAGTGTGAGAGAGAGGTGTGTGTGTGTGTGTGTGAGAGAGGTGTGTGTGTGTGTGTGTGTGTGAGAGAGAGAGGAGTGTGTGAAGGGGTCACACACTACTAGTAGGCCTCTGGGGGTGGGTGTGCTTGTGTTCGACTGTAGGAAGTGTGCGAGAGACTTGTGTGTGAGAGAGAGGAGTGTGTATGTGTGTGTGTGTGTGTGTGTGTGTGAGAGAGAGGAGTGTGTGTGTGTGTGTGTGTGTGTGTGTGTGTGTATGTGTATATATACATCAGGGTATCTGCAGGTTTCAACCAGTTCAATTTAAGACAACAGCGTATAGGTAAATGACAGTCCTCAACCTGGAATTGTGAGGTTTATTATTTTACCTCACCCGACAGTCGCAAAACAGATTTAAGACCTATGCAAATGATATTCAAGACTTTTTAATGCTTTTAATACCTCCGCGGGTACCGTTCATGCCATTCCTTTACTTTGTTTGTGTAAATAAATGTGTTCCCTCCACGTTGATGACGTATTATTACTTTATCTATGTATATTGTTATCATATGACCCAAGTGACCAAAGTGATTAGGCAACTTTCTTTTCTCGATACACACGCATGGCCCGGCCAAAACGGACGGAGTATACACAAGGCCTGCCCTTTCCTGAGGCATTGCCATGCTCTGTTTCCCCCTCTGAGATATCTCTGGAGTACCCCCCCCCCCCCCCAACAAAAACCTTCTGTGTGAGTTACTCTTACACACATGTTTGTCTCTAGCGCACACACAGCAAAAGCAAGTGTCTCTCTCTCTCTGTCTCTCACTCACTGTCTCTCACTTTCTAATAATAATAAGAACAAAAAATATATAATAATCACACACAACAAAAGGAAGTGTCTCTCTCTCCCTCTTTCTATGTCCCTCCCTCTCGCTCTCTAATAATAATAATAATAATAATAATAATAATAATAACTATAATAATATAACAATACAAATACAATAATCATACAATAATAATAAAGAGAGTCGTAAATATGAGGTCCCCCTGGGGCCTCTTGGGCCCATCCGGGGACCTCCCCGGGACCCCAACCCAACCACAGCTTGAGATGATGGGGTTAGCCTACGTGGGGGCGTGGCCGCCTGTGCTCTCGCCTGGCACCGTGCTTGCGGTGGGGGACGCCAAATGACCTTCCAAGGCGAGAAGACGCGCTCAGAAAATACATAGAAAATATAATTCCAACTTACATCCTTCTCCTCGAGCGAGACTTGGTTAGACACAATAACAAACCGGATCAAGCGAAAGGTAAAGACACATTTTCTCTTTATAGGGATCCTTTCCATAATGTTGTCAAACACAATCTGAGCCTGTTAGTGGCAAAAACAAGCACTTTTAGAGGACGTACATTGACTGGCGCAATTGCCCCAAAGGGTTACAATGCAGATGTTTCGTGGCTGCGTTCTTGCTAAATACTCAACCAATTGGTTAGTCATTCGTCAGTTAGACCCAAAATTATGGTAAAATGCGGTCCAGGTTGAAAGGTTTCCCTTTAAAATGCATTTACACAATAGTATGTTCACTGCAAGCAATAAAATATGCTCACCTCTATTAAATAATTATATCATGCATTAATGCTGCCAACCTAGATAACTGAACCACCCCTGACACCTTCCCCCTGCTGTTTTTTCTAACCTAATATACAACAGTTTCATCTCTATACCTAATGAGTTTCATACCTCTACATTGTCGCTGTGGGTGCCCTCATGTGGTTCTGGGGCAGCTGGTCCTTGATTTGGTTCACCAGCACGTTCTACTGTGGCCTCTGCTGTGGGTAAGGATATGGGCAAGAACAAGATGTTAGTGAATCCTGGTTGCCACATTGGGTTAACGACAGTTTGTTCAGGGGTGGGTTCCCTGGCCACTGGGATTAAGGGAGCGAGTGGGTCATTTCTGTGCATCGTTTTTTCTGGACACTCCTTGCCTTCTGGTCTGATCCCATAGACTGGTTGTCCCGGTTGCAGTGTGGCTATAACAACAAAGGGACTAGCTTGCCAGTAGAGAGAAAGCTTGCCATTCCAAGTAAAACCCTCTCTCCGGGAAGCAGGGGAATGCCTTTGGCCCTACGATCAGTTAGGACTCGGGTTTGGGTTGTCTCTGAGTATGCTCGGATACTTGCTGGTAGGCCTTCACCAGGGTTAGTGGTGTAAGGTCATGCCTTTGCTCTCACCATTACCTTGGGGTGGTGAGGTGTTGTGCAGGCTTTGGTGCAGCCATATAAACTGCACAACTGTGCAATCAGCTGGGATTCAAAATATGATCACAGAGAATCCTCTCCAGACACCCTCGGCTGTGGATTACGGTTCTCCACAGGGCCTTGGCCGTAGTGACAGCTGTCTGGTCCCTAGTGGGGACCACCCATCCAAACCTTGAAAAGAGATCAGTCATTACTAGGATGTATGGATAAGGGTCCTCTAGTCTCCCAATGACAGAAAATCAATAGTCTCCAAAGGGTATGAGCTAGTGATGGGTTGCAGTGGGGCCCTTACCTCTGGTCTGGTCTTACTGGTAGTGCACAGGGGACATTTTGAGGCTTTGAGGTCACTCAATCTCACTCAATCTTGGCCAGAAGAAATGCCTCCTGATGGCTGCTTCTGTTCTTATTGCCGCCATATGTCCAGTGGTGGAATGAGACTGTTCCCATAGCTGTTTGGTCCCTCACATTCAGGCGAGTCCAGTCTCTAAGGAGTCTTTTTGAGGATCAGGTGGCTTACCCTGCTTCACCCACTTAGCCACTTCGCAGAGCACATTGGAAAGGCATTCTGAACAGCACATCTGCATTAACATTGGATTTACCTGGCCCGTATTTAATGGTGAACTGGAAATTGCCAAGATGGCCTACCCATCTTTGACTGCCCCTAGATTGTCAAAATCAAGATGAACCAGGGGGTTCTTATTGTCAATAAGGCAGGTGAACCTGGTGCCCCAGAGATAATATTTTAATTTCTCTGTCCCTGCATTTAAGTGCCAAAAATTCAAATTGTAATGATCATTACTACCCTTTCCTTCCCCCCCTGGACCTGGGAAAGAACAGCACCTAAGCCTTCCAAAGAGGCATCTGTATACAAATTGAAGGGCTTAGTAAAGCCCGCAAAGAAACTTTCATGCATAGTAAGACACACGGGCTCTCTGGGTTGGCGCCATCGACAGCATCCAACAAAAACTGCCCACACTGAAATTCATTGCAGCAGAATGATTCCGTTTCTGTTGGCATCAGAGGGCAAGTTGAGCAAAGGCACCACCAGTTGCTGTTTGCTCTTGGCAGCTCATGTTCTGGATGGTCCCCGCCGACCATATCTTGGATGGCTAATGCCTCTCTCTCTGCCTCTCTCCGTTGAATTTCTTTGGTCGTATACTCTGGCTTGAATAAATATGGCATCAGCCATATGGAGTCAGCCAAAACATTGTAAAATACATCTGAATCCATAACATCCTCTGCAGTCATATTCTGGGATGCCATTTTTGCTGTTGGAAACGTAGCTAGTTTGCAATACAAGCGAAGAGAAGTTTTGAAGTCTGTATTGCTCTCGGCTAGGTTGTGCATTCCCGGTGGGTATCTGATGCAGCACCGCGTCATTTCAGCCAAAGTCCTCCTCGTGAGCTACAAAAACTGCTCTCCATTTGGAAAGCAAATTGCCCATCTTCTGTTGTTGAATGGGAGGTTTTGTTGTTCCTCCCTCATGAAATGCCTGCACATCTACTTCCAGGGTTCCTGGTGCAGTGGATCGATGGACCTGGTCCTTCTTGCCTTGGACATCTTCAGGGTTGATTTGGTAGACTGTGGCCAGGGGACGCCTGGGGGGAATTGTAACAGGGTAAGGGTTTGCATTTCTTATTCTGGCAGCTACCCTGCAATTCTTTACCCATGCTAGAGTCTGTGCTAACTGCCATTCTGTGTCTGCCCCTTCGATCAGTGCACAATATGAAGACATTTTAAGAGAGCTACGTACGTCCATACTACCATTACACTGTGGGCTGGAATCTCAACAGTTTCACAACGGGTCAAACTGGCAGTCACCACATTTACATGAGCTGGTTCCTCATAACTGATTCTGTTGCACACCGCAAAAGCCCTCTCCCATTCCTCTTTGGCTTTGGAAGATACATTTAAGGCAAATACAGTCTTCCCTGGATGGGGTCCCTGGAATACATCTTGCCAGTAGCCTGAAACTACCCTCCCATCAGTAGACTTAACATTTTCAGTCCCCAAGGTCAATCATGTCGGGCTTATTACTCTCCTTCTCCCCTAACATTATCTCAGTCACTTGCCCTTCAGTGACTTAGTCCACTCATTTAAACATCTCCTCGCCTTATAGGCATTTTTGTGGGCAGTTCCTCTGTAAATTACCCATCTGACGACAGGCTGTACCTGGGGCCAGCCTTGTGGATCCCACTGGAAAGCAGGTGATGGCTGGGACGTTCTGAAGGGTGGTGCTGACTGTGGGATTTGGAGATACTGGATCTCTGTGGGGAGCTTGGTAGTCATGTGACTTCCCTAGTAGCAGAGATGCAATAGGCTATGGGGGGGTCGGCAGCTGTCGGCAAATCTCCTCCACTAAGGTCTTACTGAGGGCATTCAGTGCCCCCTGCATATCAGCTTTCAGTTCAGCTCGGGTCCTGTCTGGGGCCCAGTGCTACCACTCTGGCAGCAGAAACTATTTCTTCTATGCATCTCAGACTCCAGGGCCAATGCTTCACTGCATGCAGCAGTAAACGTGAGGCTTGGCCTCTACTAGGCCCGGCTTCAACCCCAAGATGAGCTGCAGTGTTGTCGTCCTGGGCAGAACCTGCCGGCTCTAAAGAATGCTATCTGTAAAAGAGTTCTTCAACGCGCATGATAAAGTCTTCTACAGATTCCCTCTCCTGTTGTCCTCATCTAAAAAACGGTACCCTGAATTTAGCTGAAGGCACTTCCTTTCCATAAATATATTGCAGTTCAGTAAACAAGCTGTAAGGATCAGGTCTCGGACTCAAGTGCAGATTCAAAAGACGGTTTGAACAAAAAAATTCACATAACGTTACGTTTTTCAAGACAGGCATGAACAAAAGAAACAAGCCGAAAAAATTGGCAGTCTTATCAAAAAAAAAAGGAAAGGTAATCAACAACTAAGATACTTGCCTGACTGGTTTAGCTATGGGACAGGATGATAAGACAAAGGGAAAACAAAAGTGAGGGCTTAATTAAACAATTAAAACACAATTAACCATCAACACAGGTGAAACACAATCGAGGCTAATGAGGTAAAGAAAATAAGAATAACTGAGGGTATCTAAGGGAAGAAACAAAAGCTACAAAAAGAGCCCCCCCCAAGGAGCACCTTGTGGCGTTCCATCTGGTTGGTGACGATGTGTTATAAGTACCCCATTACCTTCCACCAGGCAGCAAATGTCACATGCTAACCTCTGCAAATCTTTGGGGAGCCTTTTAAAAATGTCAAAAGCTAAGTCACGCCCAAATCATTTCATATGAATAGATACTTAGTGAAATACTGCCTCAAACAAAACCGCCTGTACAAAGGCACATTCCCATATGCTCTAGCATCAGGATTCCTGGTTTTCACCCAGGCGACCCTCAATCGACTGAACGTACAATCTCACATGACGTAATCGTATAGTGTTTAGTATTCTGCGTTGTGGCTGCAGCAACCCCGGTTTGAATCTGGGTCACGGCAACGTCTTGACATTCACACTTTTAAGGTAAAAAAGAAAAACAGAACAGCGACCCGGGAGTTCAGAGCAATCTTTCTTTTGTTTTAGGCCTTTGGATGAAGGGGGTCTCTCTCTATTGATATAGGGCTAGTGCAGCAATGGGTAACGCGTCAGACTACGGATCAGATGATTCCAGGTTCGACTCCTGGCTAGCTCGAAATGCTGTTAGAGACCAAAAAGCAACAAGTGTGTTATTTTCCGCAAGTAGCCCATTACCTACCACCAGACAGTGATTGTCATGCGCTAACCTCTGTCTAACTTGGGGCACCCGCTTAATAATTTCAAAAGCAAGGTCACGCCCAGATCATTTGATATGAAGAAGTACTTGAAATACTTCTTCAAATGTCCAAATTGAGTGTGAACCACCGGAACCAAAGGCACAGTCCCATATGGTCTAGCGTCAGGATAGCTGGTAGCCAGACTGCCCAGGTTCAACTCCGGGTATTGAAATCTCACTTGCTGTGTTCGTATAGTCTTAGTACTCTGCGTTGTGACTGCTACAACCCTGGTTCGAATCAGGGTCACTGCAACTTTTTGACGCTCACATTTTTAAGAACAAAGAAAAACAGAAGCGCGACACAGGAGTTTAGTGCAATCTTCTTTCTTTTGTTTTAGGGCTTTGGATGAAGGGGGTCTCTCTCTTACGATGTATGCCTAGTGGCGCAATGGATAACATGTCTGACTACGGATCCGAAGGTTCCAAGTTCGGCTAGCTCGAAATGCTGTTAGGGGCCAAAAAGCAACAAATTTCTTATTCTCCACAACTAGCCAACTACCTACAACCAGACATTGAGTGTCACGCGCTAACCTCTGTCTAACTTGGGGCACCCGCTTAAAAATGTGAAAAGCAAAGTCATGCCCAGATCATTTGATATGAACTTGATATGAACAAGTACTTGTTGAAATACTGCTTCAAATGTCCAAATTGAGTGTGAACCACTGGAACCAATGGCACATTCCCATATGGTCTAGCGTCAGGATAGCTGGTTTTCACCCATACTGGCCAGGTTCAACTCCGGGTATGGGAATCTCACTTGCTGTGTTCGTATTGTCTTAGTACTCTGCGTTGTGACTGCTTGTTGAAATACTGCCTCAAACGTCCAGATTGTTTGTGAACTACCTGTACAAAAGCACATTCCCATATGGTCCTAGTCTTCAGGATTCCTAGTTTTCACCCAGGTGGTCTGGTTTCAACTCCCGGTATGGAAATCTCACTTGCCGTGATTGTATTGTCGTCAGTACTTTGAGGTGTATCCACAGCAACCCTGGTTGGAAGCAGGGTCACTGGAATTTTTTGAGACTCACACTTTCAAGAACAAAGAAAATCAGAAGAGCGACCCAGGAGTTCAACGCAATCGTCTTTCTTTTGTTTTAGGCCTTTCGATGAAGGAGGTCTCTGTTGGCAAGTGGAGCAATGTATAATGCGTCTGACTACAGATCAGAAGATTCTAGGTTCTACTCCTGGCTAGCTCAAAATGCTTTTAGAGGCCAAAAAGCAACAAATGTGTTATTCTCCACAAGTAGCCGTTTACCTACCACCAGACAGTGAGTGTCAAATGCTAACATCTGCATATATTTAGGCAGCCGTAATACCCTAAATACATGTTGAAATACTGCCTCAAACGTCCAGATTGAGTGTGAGCCACCTTTGCAAAGGCTAGTTCCCATATGGTCTAGCCGTCAGGATTGCTGGTTTTCACCCAGGCAGCCCGTGTTCAACTCCCGGTATGGGAGTCTCACTTGCCATGATCGCATAGTGATTAGTACTCTACGTTTTGTCCACAGCAACCCCGGTTAGAATCTGCGTCACGGCAACTTTTTGACATTCACACTTTTAAGAAAAAAGAAAAACGGAAAAGCAACCCAGGAGTTCACAGCAATGATCTTTCTTTTGTTTTAGGCCTTTGGATGATGGGGGTCTCTCTCTATTGATCTAGGGCAAGTGGCGCAATGGATAGCGTGTCTAACTACAGATCGGAAGATTCCAGGTTCAACTCCTGGCAAGCTCCAAATTCTGTTAGAGGCCAAAAAGCAAGAAATGACTCTGCAAATAGGCCATTACCTACCACCAAACAATAGTTGTCACATGTTAACCTCTGCATATCTTTGGGCAGCCTTTAAAAGGGTCAAAAGCTGAGTCTGTAGTGGAAAATATTGCCATGAGAAGACCCAGATATGTGTACTTGTATATTCTGTTGTTATTCACCAATTGTTGCGTAGCCAACTGACTCTGTTTACCATTATGTTACATGTCAGGGCCACATGAAGGCTGTAAAGATAAGGCTGAGAAGACACGGACTGTCTTCACGTTTGTTTTGGTAAGCCTATAGGAGGACAGGAAGAGTATAACCAGGGCTGAGAAACTGGAATCGGGGGACTTCTCTCTACGAGCTCTTAGAGTAAGCGTGGAAGAACTCTCGGCGGCCCGGGCGGCCCGGGCTGAACTACTGTTATGGGAATCGCACTTGCCATGATCGTATAGTGGTTAGTACTCTGCATTTTGACCTGAGCAACACCTGTTCGAATGAGGGTCAGAGCAGATTGAGTGTGAGCCACTTTTACGAAGGCAAGTTCCCATATCGTTTAGCGGTCAGGATTCCTGGTTTTCACCCAGGCGGCCCGGGTTTGACTCCCGGTATGGGAATCTCACTTGCCATGATCTACGTTTTGTCCACAGCAACCCCGGTTAGAATCTCCGTCACGGCAACATTTTGACATTCACACTTTTAAGAAAAAAGAAAAACAGAAAAGCGACCCAGGAGTTCACAGCAATGATCTTTCTTTTGTTTTAGGCCTTTGGATGATGGGGTTCTCTCTCTATTGATCTCTATTGATGTCTATTGATCTAGGGCTAGTGGCCCGTCTATCTACGAATCAGAAGATTCCAGGTTTGAGTCCTGGCTAGTTCCAAATTCTGTTAGAAGCCAAAAAGCAATGGATGTCTCCATAAGTAGCCCATTACCTACCACCTGACAGTGATTGTCACATGCTAACCTCTGCGTATCTTTTGGCAGCCTTTAAAAGTGTCAAAAGCTGGGTCACACCCAGCTCATTCAATATGAATAAATACTTGTTGAAATACTGCCTCAAATGTGCAGATTGAGCATGGACCACCTCCACGAAGACCAATTCCCATATGGTCTTAGTGATCAGGATTCCTGGTTTTCACCCTAGTGGCCTGGGTTTAACTCCTGGTATGGGAATCCCACTTGCCGTGATCGTATAGTGGTTAGTACTCCGCGTTGTGATCGCAAGAACAAAGAAAAACAGAAGAGCAACCCAGGAGTTCAAAGCAATGATCTTTCTTTTGTTTTAAGCCTTTGGATGATGGGGGTCTCCCTCGTTTGATGTATACCTAGTGGTGCAATGGATAACGTGTCTGACTACAGATCAGACGTTTCTAGGTTTGACTCCTGGCTAGCTCAATGTCTTTTTCAAGGCCGAAAAGCAACAAATGTTTTATTCTCCACAAGTAGCCAACTACCTACAACCAGACATTGAGTGTCACATGCTAACCTCTGCCTAACTTGGGGCACCCGCTTTAAAATGTCAACAGCAAAGTCACGCCCAGATCATTTGATATGAACAAACACTTGTCCAAATTGAGTGTGAACCGCCGGAACCAAAGGCACATTTCCAAATGGTCTAGCGTCAGGTTAGCTGGTTTTCACCAAGACTGACCAGGTTCAACTTCGGTTATGGGAATCTCACTTGCTGTGTTCGTATACTTAGTACTCAGCGATGTGACTGCTCCAACCCCGGTTCGAATCAGGGTCACTGCAACATTTTGACGCTCACATTTTTAAAAAGAAAGAAAAACAGAAGCGCGACACAGATTTACAGCAATCTTCTTTCTTTTGTTGTAGGCCTTTGGATGATGGGGGTCTCTCTTTACTGATCTAGGGCTAGGGGCGCAATGGATAATGTGTGTAACTACGGTTTGACTCTTGGCTAGCTCCAAAAAGCATCAAATCTCTTAATCTCCGACAGTAGCCCATTACCTACCGCCAGAGAGTGATTGTCACATGCTAACCTCTGAATATCTTTGGGCAGCCTTTAAAAATGTCAAAAGCTAAGTCACACCCAGCTCATTCGATATGACCAAATGCTTGTTGAAATACTGCCTCAAATGTCCAGGTTGAACCACCTCTACAAAGACTGATTCCCATATGTTCTTAGTGGTCAGCATTCCAGGTTTTCATCCAGGCGGCCCGAGTTCAACTCCCGGTATGAGAAACTCACTTGCCATGATTGCATAGTGGTTAGTACGCTGCATTGTGACCACAGCAACACATGTTCGAATGAGGGTCACAGCAAATTTTCAAAGCTCACACTTATAAGGACAAAGAAAAAAAGAAGAGCAACCCAGGAGTTCAAAGCAATGAGCTTCTTTTAAGCCTTTGGATGATGGGGGTCTCTGTCTTTTGATTTAGGGCTACTGGTGCAATGGATAACGTGTCTGACTACAAATCAGGAGATTGTAGGTTTGACTCCTGGCTAGCTTAATCTCCTTGTTAAGGCCAAAAAGCAACAAATGTTTTATTCTCCACAATTATTCCCACCGCCAGACAGTGATTGTCAAATGCTAACCTCTGCATATCTTTGGCAGCCTATTAAAATGTCAGAAGCAAAGTCACACCCAGCTCACTTGTTATGAATAAATACTTGTTGAAATACTGCCTCAAAAGTCCATATTGAGTTTGAAACCCCCGTACAAAAGCACATTCCCATATGGTCTTAGTGATCAGGATTCCCTGTTTTCACCCTCGTGGCCTGGGTTTAACTCCCGGTATGGGAATCGCACTTGCCATGATCGTATAGTGGTTAGTACTCTGTAACCGCAGTAACCCTGGTTTTAATCCGGGTCACGGCAAGTTTTTGACGCTCACATTTTTAAGAACAAAGAAGTACAGAAGCGCGACAAAGGAGTTTACTGCAATCTTCTTTCTTTTGTTTTAGGCCTTTGGATGAAGGGGGTGTCTCAGTTGTGCTGTAGGGCAAGTAGCGCAATGGATAATGCATCTGACTACAAATCAGAAGATTCGAGGTTCGACTCCTGGCTAGCTCAAATTTCTTTTAGAGGCCAAAATGAACCAAATGTGGTATTCTCCTCAAGTAGCCCATTACCTTCCACCAGACAGTGTGTGTAACATGCTAATCTCTGCATATCTTTGGGCAGCCTTTTAAAAATATCAAAAGCAAAGTCATACCCACCTCATTTGATATGAATAAATACTTGTTGAAATACTGCCTCAAACGTCCAGATTGAGTGTGAACCACCTGTACAAAAAGTACATTCCCATATGGTCTTAGTGGTCAGGATTCATGGTCTTCACCCTAGTGGCCCAGGTTCCACTCCCAGTATGGGAATCTCACTTGCAGTGATTGTGTAGTGGTTAGCACTCTGCGTTGTGACCACAGTAACCCCGGTTCCAATGAAGGTCACTGCAGGTTTTCGAAGCTCACACTTTTAAGAACAAAGGAAAACAGAAGAGCAACCCAGTAGTTCAAACCAATCGTCTTTCTTTTTTTTCAGGCCTTTGGATGACGGGGGTCACTCTTTTTAAATCTAGGGCTAGTGGCGCACTGGATAACCCGTCTGACTACGGATCAGAAAATTCTAGGTTTGACTCTTGGCTACCTTGAAATTGTTTGCCAAAAGGCAACAAATGTTTTTGTCTCTTTCTCTTGAGGTAGGGCTTGTGGCGCAATGGATAACACGTCACATGTTAACCTTGATTGAGTATGAACCACCTGTACAAATGTACATTCTCATATGGTCTAGCGGTCAGGATTCCTGGTTTGCGGCCAGGGTTTAACTCCCCGTATGGGAATCTCACTTGCCGTGATCGTGTAGTGGTTAGTACTCTGTGTTGTGACCGCAGCAACCACGGGGCGCGGTAACTTTTTGAAGCTCACACTTTTTAGAACAAAGAAAAACAGAAGAGAGACCCAGGGTTTCAAGACAATTTCTTATTTCTTTTGTTTTAGGCCTTTGGATGAAGGGGGTCTCTCTCTTTTGATGTAGAGCTAGACTATGGCTCTGAAGATTCTAGGTTCAACTCCTGGCTAGCTTGAAATGCCTTTAGAGGCCAAAAAGCAACAAATGTGATATTCTCCACAAGTAGCCCATAACCTACAACTAGACAGTGAGAGTCACATGCTAATCTCTGCATATTTTCAGGCAAGCATTTAAAAATGTCAAAAGCAAAGTCACGCCCAGATCATTTGATATGAACAAATACTTGATTCAGATTGATTGTGAACCACCTGTACAAACCCACTTTCCCGTATGGTTTAGCGGTCAAGATTCCTGGTTTTCACCCAGGAATGGGAATCCCCGTATGGGAATCTCACTTGCAGTGTTCATATAGTGGTTAGTACTCTGCGTTGTGGGTGCAGCAACTACGGTTTGGTGTGGATAACAACACTTAACATAATCAAAAATAAGAGAGGTTGTGAAGCCGAAGTATCAAAGAAGTTAATGATTTTTATTATCACTTGAAATAAGCAATACAAAAGCTTGAGCTAGTTTGCAAAGAAGCTGCCCAACTAGACTCAGGATACACCTTTTATGCTAATCTCTGTGGACTACTCCCTCATGCTCTAAACCAATCCTATGCATTGTATTTTCTAAACCAATCAATCACTAATTATCTATGGATGGCCTACTTTCTTGCTTTACCCTAAGGCTGTGGATGACTTTTTGTGCTTTGTTCCTTCTTTCTGCTTTATCCTATGGCTGTGGATGACTTTTGGGTTTTTTCCTATACTTTCCTTTCCAATGTTTCTAGCCTACGGGTGTCACAGGATGTCCACTGTTGTACAAAAGACTCTTAGTGTTTTTTCCACACAAAAGACTCATATAGCATATATGGCAAGATGACGATTATATTTATTTTATATGTTATAATAAAATTCTCCCATATATCCCCCCTTTGGGACTTACTAAGTCCCAAATATTTCAGAACCATTAACCTTACTGAGCATACACAAGATCACTCAGGTCTTGTCATTGTTACCAGATAAATGGTCAGCATTCATCATTGATCATTGACAAAAACCTGCCCCATAACCTTTACAGGGATTTCAACCTGCTTTTACGTCTTATGGACCAGGAAACGACCATGAAACATGACCTTAAGTGTTTCAAACTACTGTTAACAGAGAATCAATTACAGAAAATAAAAATTAACATAACAGAAAATCGAAAATCAATGCGTTCTAGTAATAATAATAAGTAATATAAATATTATGACAGAATAAAAACCCTCTTTAGTGATACTACAATCTTCAGTCCTAAATTTGTACAAGGTTACGAACCACCTTGGAACTTATAACTTTCTCATCTTGTAGTCATCCCTACAGGATTCAAGACAGAACACAGCAGTATACACATTCCACACATGATACAGTCCATTAACCATAAACTTGATAGAAACATAAAAGGGATGGGGGCACGAGCAGATACGTGCTGTGGATTGCGTCCTCTAACCGGCCTCTTGGAGTTCTCCCTGCTTTACTACGACCGCGACTGAATGCATCCTAAGGGTGCATCCCCTGCGCTCTTCACTCCTCAGCCCTGGTAGGAAAGATACATCAGCGCCCAGGCATCGTGGTATCTCTCAATTTCAGTATCCAGGTGTAACCCCTATCTCACGTAGCTATAGGTATATTATCTGGAATTGTTAGTACAATGTGATGGGGCCTGAGTTCGGTGTACAAATTTAGTATACACAATTGAATCTCATGAATACCTTTGACTGATCTACTCTGATTTTACTCCCAATATGACTTTGACAAAACTATATCAGTTTACCTCTTTAGTTAAGTAATAAGGACACACCAACAATTGTACTTTTAAATGCAATTATCCTGTTCTGGATGTTTATTTACAAAAAAAGAGAATAATAAAAATGCAGTCTCTTTAGGAAATGAACTCACATGAAATATAATACCCAGAACCTTTAAATAAAGATGAACAAAATAAATTATCAGGTCTCTTTTAGTCTTTATAAACCTTTGGCTTTTACCTTTTAAATCAAATACCTTTTAATAATAAGCAAATTATGTACTCTTTAATAAACATAAAGTATACCTTTAAGTACCTCTAAGATAATCAAATAACACCAGTATTCATCAAACTTAAATAAACCAAAAATCACACTTCTTTTATATCTGTGGGCCCACACAACATTCACTCCATAAACCTATACCAGGCCTGGTGTAAACTGGGGTGCGTTGAGGCCTAAAAAAACGTGGATGGCCGCTTCACTCAAAGAGCACAAAATAATAAACACGTGCACATTAGTTCAGTTAGTACTCACGAAATCCAAACAAGTAGTTAGTGGGGATAGTAGGTGAAAATGGGTAATAGTAGTCACAAGTTGGCAGCTGGCAACAGATGAGCAGTTATGAATCACAGGGGAAAATACAGCATCAAGAAAACAGCAGGGTCCATCGCAGCTCCGACATCTCTCCCTCACTGTCTCGCTCCACAACGTCCGTCTCCTTTAAGCATATTAAC
>OOFB01036904.1:1700-32231 GCA_900323305.1 Trachyrincus murrayi
ATTTAGGCATTGGTTCAATCTCCCCTGGCTGTCTGCTTTCTCCTCGTGCTCCTTGTGTACTGAGTGGCAGACACAAACAAGTGTGTGTGTGTGTGTGTGTGTGTGTGTGTGTGTGTGTGTGTGCGCGCACGCGCGTGCGTGTCAGTGACTCACTTCTGCGTAGGCTTGGAGATGGAGACGGTGACCTTGTTGTCGGCCTTGCTGCTGCTGCTGCTGCTGTGTAACTGAGGGCAGTGCCTCTTCTCCGGGCCGGGCATGGGGCCCTGGGAGTGGAGCGCCGCGGAGGAAGAGGGAGCTGAGCAGGAGGAGGACGAGGAGGAGGACGAGGACGAGGACGAGGCGGACGAGGGGAGATCGGGGAGGTAGTTGAGCTCCTGGCTCTTGCCGCCGCTGCTGCTGCTCTCACTGGCACAGTCGGTGCTGTCCAAGGGGTCCGAGTCACTGTTGCCGCCGGCGGTGCCCCCGCCTCCACCCCGCGGCTCGCCGTGGATCTTGTTTTTGTCAGCCTTGTGTTGTGCTAGTGCCACCTGGTGGAGAGAAAGGGACAAGTGTGGATTTGCTTTCAGTTGCAGTGGCACCTCTATTTTAAAAAAAAAGGTCAAAGTTGAATGTGGATCGGTGACTAAGCACGGTATTTTAATGACATTTGCGGCCATCGATGAAGAAGCATTTACCTGCGGATCTTGTAATATGATGGGGTCGTTGGGCGAGGAGTCCTTGGTCTTATTTTTCTTGCTCTTGCGATTAATGATCGGGGTGGTGGCAACACTGGCGCGTTTCTTGCCAAAGGCGGTGGAGAAGGAGGTGGAGGTGGCAGATATACCGATGGTGGTGGTGGTGGTTGCACTGGGGGGTTCAATGGGCACCTCTGCTTCTGAAGGGAGAACATTAACATGTTTCAAACACAGCAAGAGGGGGGGATTGACAATTTGAAATGCGTTTGTTATATTCTACACAAAGTAGCATTTGGGTTAGACTGTGGATATGTGGAGGCCCAGACCTTCGGCTGAGTCCTCCTTCGGATCCTGCATCTCAAAGAACTCCTCCTTCGTCTTCAGCTCCTCCTCTTCCTCCTGCTTCCTCTTCTGCTCCTCCTTCTTCTTCTTGCGCTTCTCCTTGCGCTTCTCCCGCTTGACAGCAAGAGCTTGCTTCTTACTCTCTTCTCTGGACTGTAAGGCCACAGAAAGCAGAAAACGAGTTAAGCACCTTACCTGCATTCATTAATGATAAACACACGGCCCGCCGGGAACCTTACAGAGAAATGGACGCCGTTTGGACTTACCTTCTCCAAGTCCAGCTCCTTGAGAAGGATGCTGGCATTCTTGTTCGCCTCGGCTGCCTGCTGGTCTTTGGCCTTGACGATGGTTTCCATGCATTGGTGGCACTTCTTCAGCAGTTCCTGAAACAGGCAACCAACACATGCTGTTATACACGGATAGTACATGGAAAATAACCATTTAGCCATAATGGATGTGTTAATCCATGTTATTATGGTATTATAAATGAATCATGCCCATCCCAACCTTGTCAGCGATGGTAGCGATGTATCTCATGCACTCAATGTCTGAGGGAAACTGGTTGACCTCCTTCACCAGATACTGCACCACCTTGACGTGGCCCTGGGAGCAGACAAGAGTCAAACTGAGCTGGGGGTGCTACTTCACACCACAGCGTTTTTAACCATGAACACGGATGTGAAAAAAAAAAAGCAGGAAAATCTTTTACAACCCATCGGGGCACCTTTTTTGGAGGGAGGCATAAATAAATGTTGGGTTTTTAAATAACATCGAACAGCCATTTCCTGCAATCCAACATGAATTTTCATGAAACTTCAAACAGAAATATAAAAAAAGGAATGGTGCGATGTTCCATGTCATCTATGGGACAATAAATGGAAAAAAATTGATGGTTTACATTACATTTTTACAGCCTGAATATAGAAAATAATAACATAAACGTCCAATACAGATTGATAACCATAGCCATTGTATTTGCAAACCCATTTGCACATATTTAATGATTTATTATAGGTTGGTGCTGGCCATAACTGCCCTTATTTTATTTATTATTTTACTTTATTTACAAGAGCAGACTTTTATCTTAAGAAGTTCAACGAGTTACCGCCCCCTTCCTTCACCGTTGTAATCATTTGACTAATCTCGGGTCCAGCAGTTCTACTGATATAGCAGAACTTCTGGGGGGAGACGGCAGAGCCTGGGCCAGAAACCGTTTCTACAGTGGCCAGTCTACATACATGGTGTTGATTTGAAACCATTACACACTTTACCAGTGCTGGCCGAGGTTTGTGTTTGCTGTCAATAGCCAATTGCGCATTTACAGATCCCCGCTTCCAGCAACATGATTCGTCGAAACAAATATGAAGCGAAAGAAAGAGAAACGCCTCGTTCACCCAGATTTGAGCTCGTCTGCTATCAGACTTTAGATTAGTGATCTAGACTAGCGCGCGAGATCACTTGTTTCGCGTATGATGAGGGCTGGAGACGGCAGTGAAAATGACAGCCTAATCCCCCCCCCCTCCCGCCCCACACGCAATATGTTTATTACGGATCTGTATGATTCACGGGGGTCATTAGTTTAGGTCGGAAAAAACGTAATTCCGGAAGAATCAGATCCCTGCTGAGGCTCATTAAAATGAAGGTTACTGCGGGCACCTTGCGGAAGGCTGCCATGAGTGGGGTGATCTTGCGGTTATCGGCAGCATCCACATCAGCGTTGGCATGCACCAGGAGCTGCACCACATCAAAATGGCCACCGTTGGCTGCAAGCCAGAGGGGCGTGTTCCCTTTCTTGTTGCGCACGTCGATGTGTGCACCCCTGTGGAGGTAAGGAGACAGAAGGAGTTTAGGTTTAAGGCACACTAGTTATAAAAACATCACAAAGTCAGTTTTGTGATGCGACCATGAAGGACTAAATAAATGAGTGTTGGATCAATGGACAGCACCAACCTGTTGATGAGAAGCTCGCAGAACTTATAGTGGCCTTTGTCCGCAGCGATGGTCAGAGCCGTGTCTCTGGACGAGGGGACCGGAGGGGCGTTGACGTCGGCTCCCTTATCCAGCAGCACGCGGCCCACTTCTGCATAACCACCCGAAGCCGCCTCCATTAGAGGGGTGAGCCCAGTCTGCAAGCAGAGAATGACGAAGATGATCCAGTTAGCCAGGTGATGGACACAGATCATAAAATATCCCAAACCAAATGCTGCACTAGTACGAATGAGATGCATTTATCTGCTAAACTGCATTACTTTTCAGCCCAATTACATCTTTTATGAAGGGTTAATGTAATGACGCCAGATGTGTTTAACAATATGAAATATAGCCAAATAAGACTATTATCCGGATCGCACGCGTGTCTCACCTTAGCGCGGTGCTCTACGTTAGCCTTGCGGTCGAGCAGCAGGCTGACCACCTCTGCGCGGCCCTGGAAGCAGGCCAGCGTGAGCGCCGTGTTGCGGTTGGTCTCGATCTGGGCGTTGATGTCGGAGCCCATGTCCAGCAGCAGCTTCACCGCGGGCACGTGGCCGTTCATGGCCGCCAGCATCAGGGGCGAGATGCCCAGCTTACTGCCGGTCCTTAAAAAAAGAGGGGGGCGGAAGAAGGACATGTTAAGTGACTGCAAGTTCAAGTTAAGACAATGAAGTCGGTAAATAACTTAAAAGCTAAATATACAAACGAGGAAAGCCATTATGTGTAGAACGTGGCTTTAGGAAATAAGTACAAATAGTGTATGTAGCATAAAAGACAAGCACATCGCAAATAGTTCTAATGTAGAAAGCAACTTGTATCTTTGTTTGTTGACTTTGTAGTAAATTCTAAGAATTTCTTGTTTAATTCCATGGTCCACTCAGAACATCACATGTATCCATATTCCTCACCTGGAGTTGATCTCAGCCCCGGCGTTGAGGAGGATCTTGATGATGTTGACGTAGCCCCCGGAGGCCGCCAGGCTGAGGGGCGTGTAGTCTGAGACGTTACGGTGCTCCTTATTGGCTCCCCGGAGAAGCAACAACTCCACCACCTGACCAGGGCAAGAGACGCGGTTGGCCAACAGTGGAAACCGATAGGGGGGGAAAAGTGTTTCCCTTGTGTTTTTAAGGTTGTAGACAAGCAAATACACTCACCTCCTGGCGTCCTCCTGAGCACGCTAGGGAGAGGGGCGTGTCTTTGGTTCTCTCGGACTGCGCCTCGATGTCGCCCCCTTTGTCCAGGAGGACCTCCACCACTCCCACGTGGCCAGCGGTGGCAGCCAGGATGAGAGGCGTGAAGCCTGGGGGGGGGTTCACATGATTTACACGATTTACATAGTTATTACATCTCCATTATTAGTAGTTTGTTACGACTATTCATTCCGACGCTGACCTTTCTTGTCCCGGTGCTCGATGTTGGCTCCGCGGGCGATGAGGACGGACACCAGCTCCTCGTGGCCGCCGGCACAGGCCAGCGTCAACGCGGTGTCATGGTTGCTCTCCGTCTGCAGAAGAAGAAAGGGAGGCAATGAGAGGGGAACACTCGCCGTTTGTTGTGGAAAATATGAGCTACACACCACATAAAACATATGAGCTTCTATAGTTAATTAAATAAACCTTTGCATAAAGTCTCTTTGCACCTCAAAGAGAGCTCCCTTCCTCTACTGACGCTGTAACCACGAGACCCAACACTACAGCCCTGCCATATGGCCCTCTCCCCTCCTTCCCCAGGATAGACCACCTCACTCCTTTAGTATGGAAATAACTTTCCATCCCCAACTTCCCCTCTTCCTGATCTTACTACGCACTGCTAATCAACTCAGACTCTCAGTATGTGGTATGTGTATTGAGAATTAACTTGTCCTCTCCTGCCATGGCTGACTTCAGCCATGGCCAATCCTTAACTCTCCACGATGGTCACTCCTCTTACCTCTTGTTTCCTTTGTTGTTTCTGCCTACGATGTGAACGTTACCCTATAAGAACCATGCACACCCATTGTCTCACTGAAGATGCTTGGTATGTTGTTACCTGTGTCTTCCCATGATCATGTTCTATTAAATCAAATACTTTGCTGTCAAGAAGTGTCCTAAAAAGAAAATACTTTTTCATCACCGTTTGACAGAATCAATGAATAAATCATATTGTCCAAGTTTGTATTTGTTTTTAAAGTGCTTGTGGGTGTGACTTACGTGCGCGTCGATGTCAACGGAAGGGTAGAGGGGCAGTACGGAGGGGGGGGAGGCCATGTTGGCGGGCGTCTGCGTGGGTGGCTGGGACAGGGGCGTGGGCGAGGTGGTAGTGTTCAGCATGGGCACGCGGCTGCTCACCGCTGCAACGTGACAACAAGACAACACGCGGTCATTTGCAACCCATCGGACCCAGTGTGGCGCAAACACCCGAAGGCCCCGCGGCCGCACTAACCTGCCATGATGTCGTCGAGCGTGTCCGTGAGCGTCTGGGCAGGTGTGGCCACCATGAGTCCGTCCGGCGCCTGCTGGGCCAGCATGCCGGCACCGAGGCCGGCCAGCTGCTGTCCCGGCTGCTGCTGCCCGAGCATATGCTGCCCGACCAGCACCCTCTGCAACTCGGGGCTGGTGCTGCCCGGGTAGTCTGCCGGGTTGTATTCCGGCAACGGCTGAATGGGAACGAAGGCGGTTTGAAGAGGGGGCGGAGGGGGCTGGGACTGGGGTGACGGGGGCAGAGGGGGCTGCTGGCCATCCCTGTAGAGGATGGTGTCCACCTGAGGCAGTTTGGCGTAGTCTTCTCCGTCCACCTCTTCGTCAGAACCCTCGTCCTCCTCTTCGTCGTCGTCGTCGTCCTCATCATCATCCTCCTCCTCCTCGTCATCCTCGTCCTGGAAACCACAGACGGTTAGATTTCATGCCACTATGTTGACCACATTAAAACCGCATTCAACATAAACAAATTGTGTTTTCTACACATATGTTATGCATGTCTTCACCTCCTCCTCTTCCTCCACCGGCAGCTCATCCTTCTCCCCGTCCCTGTTGGCCTCCTCGTCTGTGTCTGAGCTGGTGTGCGTTAGGGCCCCTGCTATGATGGGGAGGGAGCCGATGGAGGTGCTCCCTGGCCCCGGGCCGGGCCCCTGACTCGCCTCCTGCTCCTCCTTCAAGCCCTTGGCCTCCATGTACTCTTTGGTGAACTGCTGCTGTGTCTTCAGCTGCAGCTGTCGCTCAACCTTCTGCAACTCCTTCAGGATCTTCTTCTTCTTCTGCACCTAACCAGGCAGCAGCCAGATATCAATCTCCAAACGCCCATATATTTTACTTTGCTCTATACAAGGACAGTGTTTCTTTGTTCTTGCCTTTTATTTTAAAATGAATGCCATTCAAAGTGCATATTAGCTTAGCTCTTCTTTTCAAATGGAAAAGATAAAGGTTAAATAAGTAGGTTTTATCCTTCGTCAATATGCTGATGTCATGTCACACATTTTTATCACTTATCGCATTTTCCACTTTATCAGTTTTGGTAGTTTATTAATTTCACATTTAATTTAACACCAATTAATATATTTTTATGGTTGGGGTCTGGGATCCTATCTGAATGAGCCCATTTTATGGTTGGCTCTAGGGTCACATCTAGTTAAAAACATGCTGATGGTCGGTGTTCTAGCATCAGCGGGTGGAGGGGTATATTACCTGCTCCTCTCTGCTCTTCTTCAGCTCCTCAATCTTGTCTTTGGTAAGAGGCTCCCCCTGAATGAGCTCGAGCGACTGCAGCTGGGCCTTCTCAATGGCGCTGATCCTCTGGCCCAGCTCGTTCAGCTTGCCCTCCGTCTCCTCCACGATGCACTCCAGGGGCTGGCACAAGTGGAAGGGAGGTAGGGGCTCCGTCTCGGGACCCCTGCCCACCGAGCTGGGGCAACTGGGCTGGAGGGCAGCCTGTCTCTGTTTAGACATGCCTGACAGCGAAAACATTAAGTACAACATTAAGGATTGACACAGTTGGGCGCAAGAGACTTATAGGGGCAGCATTGATTACTGAGAGACATGTGAAATGCATTGGCAGGTTTCAAATGGCACAATTCACGTTCTCCAGGATGAAAACGGCAGAGAGAATTTTGCTGGTCACCTTTGCTGGAGACGAGTGGAGGCGTGGCGATGTTTGATGGGGCTCTGTCAGGCTCCTGGGGAGGCACCACCATGGCCAGAGCTTGGAATGGGACACGAGGAACCTAAACGAAGGGAAGCATCATCAGCACAGCCCTTCTAAAGAGTCAACAACAACAGCTCTCGCACAGAGCCATTAAAGGCTCTGTGGAAGGTGGGCAGGGGTACCTGAGAGGCATCTTGCGAGGGGGGAGTGAGTTGGGAGAGGTCGGCCGCTGGGACAGACAGGATGTTGTTGGGATAGTCCAACAGGTAGGACACCACGTTAGTGTGGCCTCCTTTAGCAGCTTCGATCAACATGGTGGACCCATCCTGCAAGCGAGACACACACATACACACACAGTTTAAAAGCCACGTCATCCAGAGCCGATTCAGTCATTAGATGGGTAGCTATGAGTCTTTTTGAATATGCGTCCGTTAGTCACCTTGAGTCTGTGGGTGGGATCTGCACTGTGTGCCAGAAGCAGCTCCACTACGGCTAGGTGTCCACCAGCACAGGCCAAAGAGACCACTGTGTGGTCGTTGTTGGCCGTGGCTCTGTTCACGTTAGCACCTACACCGCAGGAAGAGTGACAGCAGAGTTAAGACAGCCCCCTTGATAAATAAGATACAGAGATCTGCATGTACTCTCTTCATAAACAGAAGGGTACCCCGCTTACCTTGTTAATGGTGCAAAATCAAATGCAGCAATTTTGGTTTTATCTCTCGATTAGAGTAACGGTGTACCGGCATTAATGAGGAAAATTTAACTTTCAGAGGAAACCTTGTAATTAAAATACAAAGACTTGGTATGAAGCACTTTTTAAAACTTCCAAGTCTAATAAATATGATTAATTAATACAGGGGTCACCATATCGACACTCACTGCACTCGTTCTACTAAAATTAAACCACCTGTAATATAAAAATTCAATAATCAGAAACATTCTACACCATATTAGCTCTTACCACTACATCTGTAATGTGTCCTTTTGTCAATTAAATGCATGCATGTCAATAATAAGTTCCAGTGACTCACCTTTACTGATGAGGAACTGAACTGTGCAGAGGTGTCCTGCCCTGGCAGCTTTCATCAGGGGAGTCCTTCCCCCTTCAGACTCGTGTTCCTGGAGCACAGAGAGCAATGACAACAGGTTAGCCTAAACATCCACAACACAAACAAACAAAAGCGCAGGTGAAGGGTGTGCCATGTTACCAGGTTGGCTCCGGCCTGCAGCAGCACATCCGCCACGTCCGTGTGTCCGTTCTCACACGCGTATGTTAGAGCCGTGTCGCCCGTCGCCGTGGTAGCGTGGACGTTGGCCCCTGGGTAACAGAGTTAGCGATTACCATGCGAGCGGTCGCTGGGGGGATTTTGATTGATAAAGAAAACTGTTCTATGCTGTGTTACAGAAACTGAGCTCTTCAATGTATTGTTCTGGTCGCCTGTACCCACCTGCGGTCAGAAGATATTTCACCAGCTCCAGATGGCCCTCCTGTGCGGCCTCCATGAGGGGAGTGGAGCAGCCCAGCTCAATGTCGGCCCCAGCCTTGATGAGGAAGTCGGCCACCTCCAGGAAGCCTCCACAGCAAGCCAGGGTCAGAGCAGTCTCCTGGGTCTCCTCCGTCTGGGCGTTGATGTTGGCCCCTAGTAAACAACACAAGGGGGAAGTTAGTACGTTCTACACTTGGATGAATAATCCTCTCTCATCCATTTAGGGGAGGGGGGATAGGAACAGGAGAATTGTCACTTGCTACCATATGGTTGTGCCCAAATCATGATGAACACAACACATGCATTGATACTAATGTTCAAAATGTGTCTTTTACTTTTGTAAAAGACACATTTGGCAAGTCCATCCTGGCCTCTCGCTCACGCATTCAATTATTTTTAATTTGTCACCGCCAGTTTGAGTTGTTTCGTTAAGCCCAAAGCATATATTACCTCATATAGACCTAGAAATCATATTTTTTTAATGGAGCAACTATTTTGGATGCACATTCATTCACTTTGCATCTGTCCCTACATAGATGTGTGCTTTGGGTTTAATATTTATGTAAGGCTTTAGCTATTCAATATGATTTGAATCAACATTCCACTGTTAATATAGTTACACAGTTCAGCCAAGTAAGACTGGTTTTGCTCAATTACTGTAAAACTATAAGCCTGGGCTTCTATTTGCTTCGATCATTATCAACACCCAACCTGTATTTGGGACAGGTTTCTACCATTTTAGACAGTGAAAAAATAGCATAGATTACTATGTTTAAGATCATAGAAGACATACTAACACATTTTAAAAAATAGTGCACAAAGAAAAAAATTGTTGACCCAAAAATGGAAAATCGATTATTCTGACCCACCCCTAATATAAAGTTGCCAATAGTTAGTTTCCTCCATGAAATAAAAAGGGAAAGAAATCCCATCTGGTCATACATGCTTAAATTGTGAGCTTAAATTGTGTAATATTGCACCCTTGTTTTCCTTCCACTGAAGCAGTACTTCCATTTAATGACTGTCTTGAATGAATTAATGAATGAAGGTCTTAAATCTTAAAGCTGCATTCACTAATTGGTCAAATTGGACCTGTATCTAGAATGTGCTATCTGAGTTATTAAGAACGCAGTGTGTCTTACACAAGGCCTCAGGACGCATCTCATCTCGTTATTCAATATGCTAAGATATCATTACTGCTATATCATTACTGCTGTGCAGTATGCAAACTAGACAAGTGGTGCCAAGACAAAACTCAATATCAGATGTACGGGGTCCTTATGCATGTCACGAGTAAAATGGGTGGGCTGTTATATTATGACTTACCATTTACTTGATACTCAATCTATTTTAATACATTAGCCAATATGTTGATATGCAATTCATGAATGAAATTCTTTCTTTAGCTTGTTTTTGGCAATTTTATCACATTTATAAGTTAAATATTAATATTTAATATTAATATTTAATTATACATTTTTGTCCCCTGACAAAAACATATAATATAAGAATGTATAAGTTAATAGAAGAAATGCTAACATACGAAGATTACACTAGAATAAACATAACACAGATTAGGCAACACTGTGGCGTCACATTTGAAAAAACAAATGTTTCCAGGAAAGGGTGTGTGTGTTTACCCTGAGCAAGTAGGAGTGCCACCATCTCCTCATGGCCTTCCCTTGCTGCTTCCATCAGCGGTGTGTAGCCCTCATCATTTACCTGCACACAAACACAAGCACCGTAAGCACAGTGACACTACATAGAGGCAGGTGTGACAGGCACAAGAACTGAAACTCCCATGTCTTGTTTACATGTACACATAGGTGCATGTTCATTTTAGAAAGGTATCGTTGCGAGGTTTATGAAAAGAAAATGCCATTTTGCGATGTCATTTACTTGAAACAAATGCAATAACATAAAAAAACAAATCTAGAATAGAAGATAGCTGGTACTCTCTGATCCAGCAGTCCTACTATGTTGTAGCAGAACTTGTGGGGGGGAGACGGCATAGAGCCTGGGCCACAAACCAACAACTGCAAGGAGTTACGCCTCGTTTTGTGTTTCGAGATATTCTACCGAAGAAAACACGCGAGTGGATGAAGCTTTCAGAAGGGGATTTTAATACATGTATTTCTACAGTGGTCAGTCTACAAGGTGTCGATTTGAAACCTTTACAGAAACTTTTTTTATTTTTTTATTTTACAGTTTACTACTGCTGGCAGAGTTTGTGTTTACCAATTACACGTTCGCAGATCCCGGCCTCCAGAAACATGATTGGTCGAAAAACAAACATGAAGCGAAAGAAAGTGAAACGCCACAACTCACCCAGATTTGAGCTTGTCTGCCATCAGACTTTAGATATCAATCTAAGGTCTGATTTGTGAGACTAGATAGTAGGTAACTTACTTCCTCCAAGTTGGCTCCTCTCTCTATGAGCAAGGCAGCCAGCTCCACATGTCCTCCACACGCGGCCAGAGTGAGGGGGGACTCGAACGAGTCGGCCGGCATGTTGACCTGCGCACCGCTGTCTAACAGCAGCCGGGCCACTTCCACATGCCCGTCCTGGGACAGCGGAGAGAGACACACAAAGAGCGAAAAGATAAGCACCTGAAGCTAGAGATGGACGTTACGTGCGATGGTCAATGCTCTACTATAGCTTATGGTCAGTGCAGAAGACGGAGAGGGGTCAATGCGGGAGTTGGGACTTTGGGTCAGATGCTCACCATGCAGGCCTCCATCAGTGCTGTGTGCATCTCATCTGTCTTATGTTCCTGGTCGGCTCCGGCTTCTAACAGAAATCGCACCATATCCAAGTGACCTGCGATGGAAATCATATGTCTTTGACGACTTGCAGATATTGATGATGCATCATTATAGGCCTTGATGAGTCTTCAACCTGCACTATGTACATTTTCCTATTAGCAGTGGCTTGAGTTGCAGCTACAGTTGTAGCTATATCATTTTCATCTGAGATCTTCACACGGTGGGGGGCAAAAGTGGACCAGAATATGATCAGGGGAGAAAACAATTTATAGAGAAAAATTCCCTGGATGGATTGACTCGTGGATGGGTGCGTTTTATTCTTGAGAAACTTTCTAGCTCGGATACTTTTTAACGGAGTAGCTGCAGTAGAAAAGTTGCATAGTGCAGGTTTAACCCACTTAATCAGTTTTGAAAAAGCCACCAAATCAGCAGCGTTACCTTTGTAGCAGGCGAGTGTGAGCGCGCTCTCTTTAAACTCGTTGGAGTGTGTGTTGATACCCGCGCCGTACTCCAGGAGCACCCTGGCCACCTCCACGTGGCCGGCGCTGGCAGCCTCCATCAGGGGCGTGTGTCCGTTCTCGTTGTGGTCCTCGATGTTGGCGCCCTCCTTCAGCAGCACCTTCACCACCTCCACGAAGCCGCCCGCGCACGCATACGTCAGCGCCGTGTTGCCTGGGGAGCGAGCGCAGGGTCCCACAGGGTCACAAGACAGCAGAACAACAACAGGAGATGTCACTCGTAGCGGGTGCATGGAGAAGGTTTCCTTTTTGATCTGGTAAGGAGTATTACTATATATGCCATTTTCAACACTTTTCATCCAGTGTCTTACAATACAGTGGGTGCAAACATTACAAGCACGGGTGGCCCCAGTGGGAATCGAACCCCTAACCTCAGCAGTGTCAATGGACGTGTTAGCGATAGTGCTCATGCTGCTCTAGCCGTTGAGCTAGACAGGGACCGCCAGAAAAGACAGGGGGAGGTCACCTGTGGAGGATTGTGCGTTGACGTCCGCTCCGTGAACCAGTAGCAGCTTGACGATGTCCACGTAGCCTCCGCTGGCGGCCGCCATGAGCGGTGTGATGTCCCCCTTGATGCCCCGGTCCTCCACATTGGCGTGCATGGCCAACAGCACCTGGGGGTCAGGGAGAGAGAGAAGGTGAAGGGCTGCAAGAATGGGGTCTTCGGTCCGAGCCGGTGTGGCTCACGGAGACTTTAATGCGTATTAAGGCTACGTGGAAGAAGTCATTATCGCATTAAGCTTTTACTAAGCTTAGAAGGATTTTACTGAACAAATACAGTTGATGCCGCTTTTAAATAATTCCCATGTTAAATAAAAACGGTTAACTAAATATAACTAAGAATTAATTAGGTACCACGGCGAAAATCCCCCCAAAAAATATCTGTATCCATACGAGTTAAAAATAATTTAGTAGCATACATTCTCACCATAACGTACGACTACAAAACGGTATCACGATACACAATATTTATAACTGTCAATACACTTCCATTAAATAGTGATGGCCGATCATATTGAATTACTAGCCGGCCCGCTGTCTGCTGCCGTCTCTTCCAGGACCCACCTGTGCAAGTTCATAGTATCCGGCGGAGCAGGCGAGACACAGCAGGCTCTCTCCTTCCTCCGTGTGTTCGTTGACGCTGCGCCCCTCGTCCAGCAGCTTGCGCACGGCGTTCACGTCGCCATCTGAGCACGCCTCCGCCAAACTACGGCTGAAAATAACCAAACTGCTACAATTACTGCCACTGTGGCAAGACGACACACACACATGCACACACGCACGCACACGGGCACGCACACACACACACACAGCAATTAAAATGCTTCTACCTGATCCCTGCTTGAAATGTGGCACTTAATGAGAAAAACATTTGTGATGCACAACTACTAAACCACGAGGTGCAGTGCGGTTGTTGTATGTAAATAAGAGTATTTTTTTGTGTGTGATCTTGTGAGCGGTGCCAGTATGGTTGAGATACATACTTGTCAGCTTGGCCGGCGTTGAGTGTGTTCTCTGCCCTCATGCGGGTCAGGGCGGCCGCGGCCTCGTCCAGGGCGCAGCTCACGGAGGAGGTCAGCCGCCGCAGCACCTCGGGGTCTGCAAAAGCTTTACCATCGGCAGTGGACAGTTTACCGATGCCTGCCAGAGGTGCACATGGCCAAGGCAAACCACAGGAGAGCACAACCACGCCCAGCCACAAGAGACCAGATGAAGAAGCAAGTCCAGGCCAGCCAAATCCATTCCAATCCAGGGTTAGTAGTAGCATCCGCACACACAAAAAACACACACGCACACAAAGAGAAGACAAACCAGTATGTTAATATGGCCCTAGAGTTGTTTTTCTCCACTTGGAACACATGGTTGGGAATATGTGTATTCTAATCATTTCACTGATTATTGAAATCGGTTATTATTTATTTTAAATCACAAGTCCCAGCTCAATTTTATAATATATCAATATGTAACTTATCACTAACAAGTTCAGATCTTGACACAAATTCCACAAACGGCACAAGGAAATTGACCCACGGCATCTCTATACGGCTTATTAATAGTTAGTGTTCGGAGTAGTAGAGCATTAAAGCTATGCATATGTAAATTAAACTCAGATGAAAACGAGAGACGGTGGTCAGTAGGAGAGGGAGAAACAGTGAGAGGAAGACTTTGTATATTTTTTATATATATATATATAAATAAAACGGCTTGTTCTGATGACCTACTATTAAAAAGACCTCTTTCACAAGACAGGGAAAGGACCACATCCAAGCCAGAGACCATTCAAGTCTATTTGACCGAGTCTATGTGTGTGTGTGTTATATTTGTGCACGTCTTGCACACAATCTGTGGACACAAGCAAAGAGTGAAGCAAGGTGGGTGGTGGTTGGGGGGGGGGTGAAGAAAGTAGAAAGTTAAAGTGACAACTTTAACTTTTTTCACCCCAAAATGTTTGCCTCAGCCTTAACCCATCCATTAGCAGGCCAGGGACTGAGCGCCAGTCCTTGCGGTCCTCCTGGATTTCAAACAGACAGCCTGTGACTCAGGCTAAACTTAGCTTGGCTGTTAACACTGCGATTTCGCAACACTCCCCAAGGCAGAGGAAGTAGAGGTCTCGAAGGTTGATCATTAATGCACTGAGTTTATCTCACAGGGAACAAAGGGAAAAAAAGCCAAATGACCCCAAGACACTGAACACACGCCATGCCCGTAAACAGACCTGACTGAAAGCGAAAACAGGCGTTCAACTCCTGTGTCTTATTGACATAGTTCATATCTATGAACCGCTGGCGTGAATTACAATTTACTCATCGTAGACGAACACACAATATGGATATTTTTTAATGATTTCTGCATGACCCTTGAGCAACTGTTCGAAAATAAACAATTGTATGCAATTCAGCATTTGTGATTCTTCATTTGTGAGTCTGTATAAACAAGAATCATAAAATAACATACACATAGGTGATGAGGTATGACTCAGGTGAAATACCTTCAGAAAGGTCTAACCCAAGTTGCCCTGATAGGCAAAAATAACTGATTTGTTGGCTGATAAGTAATCATATAAAATTGGGCCGCCACTAACGATTATTTTCCTATCGATTAATCTATCGATTATTTTATCGATGAATCTAAACGCTTCATTTTAGTCCAAAAAGGCATGCAATTCAGATAGCGTTGCCTTTGACTGAGAGCAAGAGATAAAGAAAGGAGAAAAACAAATAAGTCATCATTATTTAACATTTAATACTGAATGTAAGATATAGTAATATTCCCTACGTTCCTTTAACTTAAACCTTTAATGATATTGATCACATTATTCAAACGGTACATTCCCTACATAAAGATGTATGCTTATCATAATGGCAGAAATTAAATAATTAGATGAGGTGTACATCCTAATGAGCCCAGTGCGCGCACACCGTCAGGCAACATAGAATAAGCCCGGATCCTAAACATGTTCTAATCAACACTCAATCATTGAGAAATCTAAGGTAGCAGGCCAACGAGTGATTATGAATTTAATAATGAGTGTATGTAGCAGCCACAATGGCAAAAGCTCTTTCTAATAATAACACGTTGGTAATTTGTTTCATGAACATGAATAGACTACACTTATTAAGGGGCTGAGCATACAGAACCACGTCTTCTCTTCTGTTGACGAGCGGGGCGGCTACGCGCCCATCGCCCAAAGTTGAAATATTTTAACTTTTATGTGCGGTCAAAAAACGTGCATCAAAAGAAGGCAGCTCAGCACAGGCACGCTGTACCATAGGAAAGCAATGGTAAAGTGGGCGGCACATTTTTAAAACGCTCTGTGTGATTTTTGAGGTGTTCACGCATGGCGGTAATGCTGCTGTGAAATGTCAGACATTTTGCACAGTGAACCAACAACGTTTTGTTGTCTGCTAATTAAGTATTCCCATACTTTTGAAGCTTTCGGTCTTTGCAGAGTTGCAGAGTCTGCAACCTCTTTGGTAGCAGACTCTGCTGCAGCCGCATATTCTTAAAGCGACTGGCGTGAACGCAGAAATTACGTAGTGATATTGAATTAACACATTTATTAAAACAAATTGAATTGAACGATTTGCGTTTCAACGCGGCAGCCCCATATAAAATTAATCAACGTTGAAAAATTGATCTATATACAATTACCAATTACCAAACTACCAAACTACTCAACACTAACACTTAACATCCAGTATTTATGATGTGCCAACAACAGAGACCAGTTAAATCAGGCTAACTTCTACAACACTGACTGACCACTGCTTATTGAGTATGCTTTGCGTATCTATGCTAACCATTATTCGTAGATGGTCCGGCCCTGGGAACATATTTTGTCAATACACTATTTTCTGTAATGTACATATAAGCTTTATACTTTGTAGTGACTTCAGAGGCATCGGCCTGTTGCCGGTTGTCAGGCATGACTGCCAGTTAGATCTTGTCGTTTTTTTCTCACAGCCATTATTTTGAGATACACCTTCACAAGGTGGATTAGTTTAGGAATTTAATAGTCTTTTCACCAGCTCAGTATTTCGACTCAAGTTTAAGACACACACGATAAGATTGAGAATCAAATGTATAGCTCATTAGCTTCAACACAATATTCAAACATATACATAATGTGAATGTGGTAACTAGAAAATGGGGGATTTCCTACGACTCATGAAACAGTGCATGCAAAAACTACCTATTGCCACCGTCAGTGGCAGAGGTTTTCTAACTCGTAGCACATCAGTATAATGGCTGAGGTGAAATCCATACCCGAAAAAGAATTTGAGCTGGTATACTGGATCAACCACCTTACTGCCACTATGTAAGCAGTAGTAAGAAGATTTTACAATAAAGAGATCCAGGTGATTACACGTCTACCGGCATCAGTCACCGGCCTTGTTCATTGTCTTTATGTATAATTATCCAAACTACTCGGACGTCTGATTTAGAGAACTATACTAGCTACCATTATCCACATTTAATTAATGGATAAAGTCCTGTACTATGTGCTCCCACTGTTCAATGTTGTATTGTAGTTACACTACTGTTTTGTAACACATTTTAGCAGAACTTGTATCCGTTAATCTCAAAAGACATCTCAATTTATGGTTCATTTTCTATATAGAACCACATCGTATCAATGTATAGATAGTACAGCCATTGCCCTCCACAAATGTCAGCTATTTTTAATGATAGAAATTTGAGACGTCTTTTACCAGTTGAACGTATTAAACGTTCATAGTTGGTCATTATGTAGAATGTGAATATGCCGGTGTACACCTGAGGGACATTTGTGCTTCATCCAATAACATCCACAAACGTGCTGTAGGCCTCAGACAACAAACTATGCCTTAGCGTTTGTGCTCAAAGTAAGGGGCAAGAGGTTTGAGATTAGCCATTAGCCATTCTTGTTAGCCTCCACGCATGCCCTGCTGGACCAGGCAAATATGCAATATAAATATGCTTGGTCATGTTCATAAACCCTGAGGCCACGACACAAGGAAGCTGATGGATTAGTCCACACAATCACTCACACCCAGATTATGAATCTAATCAAACAAAATTACTCCACCCACATCACAAACTATATATGACTCTCAAAAAACCTGCTTATTCCGTTCAATGGTGGCCGCTGAGAATTAGGTGCAGAAACCCAACACACCGATTTTAAAATGTAGATTGGATGGGCTCGGCGAATAGGATTGTATTTATGGGAGGCAATTAGTGGAACTGGTCAAGATCTGATCAATAGAAATTAAGTTGTGTGGACAAACGCAATCCTGTTTGGTGACGGAGTCATACCGGCAGCCTCCAGCAGCGCCTCAAGGCGAGCCTGCGTCTCTGGATCAACAGTCCTCAGGTCGACTCCATCTGTGGCGCTGGACAACAGCAACTCTGATGCCGTCTTCATAATAGGGTTATCTAGGTCTTCCTGGTCCAGGATAAAGGACTCCACCTGAGAAGGGAGGGGTAAAGCGGTGGGTTAGGGTCAGGGTGAAAGGAAAGTATTAAGCTTAATTTACCTTTCCAGGCCAATTTCTGAGGAAAAATGTTGCCTTTTTTTGTGGTTATTTTAAACGATTATAAATAAATAGTACTGGATCGGCCATGGTTGTGCGACAGCGAGTCTTTTCTATTATATGAAAAAATACATTGTTGCATGTTAGATTAAAAGACACTGTTAAAATGCAACTATAAAAACATCCAATTAGTTATTAGGCCTATGCCTTTAGTTGTGTTTACTTGATAAATATCCATCATGTACGTTCTCTGTTGGGCACGGCGGGCGCACCCGTGCATTGCAATCATCCTGAGCGCCTTCAAAACAGCAATAACTTTTAATTAGCCTACTGAAAGAACAACTATTGTTCCATCTATTGTTTCCTGGGAAGCTGTCTAACATAAGTTAATAAATGACCAAATAATAACAAAGGTAACCTTTTTAAACACTAGTTTGAAGGCCTACTGAGTGCAAGCTAAATTTTCCCATTTTTCTTGGAACACATTTGCAATAGCTCAGGCTATATATAGTGTCATAAAATTACATGCACCTTTTTAAAGTAGATATGTAATTTGTTGGAAATAGTTTTTGTATGTTCATCTTCAACACTTCAACACAATGCTTTTGGTTCAAATTAATTTTTGGGACAAATTTAGTTAGTTAAGTTGACACTGAATTTGATGACGCCTAGAGGGTTTGAAGTCCAGCCATCAGTCTCTCAAAGTTCTGTGGAAAACACTGGAGCAGATATTATCCACCATTATGTTTTATACTTATTACCAAATAGAAAGCAGCACTATGTATAAGGCTAAAAGGGACCATGCTAAAGTAAGGGCAACAGTCAGGATTGGACCCCCAGCACACAAGGGGGTGCTGGCCCTTGCACACTACCAGAGTCTGCTCCTGTTGGTAAGACCCCTTGAGCAATCTCATGTACTGCTGTCTTACAAACGGTCTATTAAGAAGAACAGCACTGACCTTGAAATACAATAAAGATACTCACTCTGTGAATAGACATTGTACATGCATCTGGCCATCATTTAGCCCAGTGTAATAGTAATAGTATGTAATAGTATAGTAACATATAAACAGAGACATTTTCAAAAAAATGCTAATTTAGTGTGGCAATACACCACACGCAGCCAAGTGTAATAGTTTGTGGACATCACATGAATGTTACAATGTTGAGGTGGGGTTTTTAATCATCAGGTAGCATACCTTTCATCACTTTGATGTCAACCACTGTCTACAACCTTTGAGATGATGGAAAGGACTGACAATATGTGGCATACAATACTGTCTCCATAACACCACTCCACACAGGCTCCACGTCCGGCAAAAGGTCAAGGCCATAGGGGGGGCTTGAGTGTACCACACTATATAAGGTGCCCCAATTCCAAACCGCTCAATGGCTCCATACAACTGTACCGTTTACTGTAGAAGGCACATATTCATTTATCAACGAATTTGACAACACGATGCCATTGGCCAATCACGGTAGAACTACACGTGAAAAAATAACATTTATCATTTCAAATGTGTAAACAGGAATACATGCAACATTGAACATTTAATTGGCCATGCTCCGTTTATTGGCTTGGAGAATTAACAAATAAGGGCAGAGAATACTGGAATAGCAGCCTAGTGAGATGTTCCTCAGAGCTGTAGCAGCCTGGCCCAGTGAACAAGTGTTTGAGGGAGTCGACACTCGGCAATGTGAAGGAATGTAGCTATACGATAGGAATGCAGAGTACAAAGATCCATGGGGGATGTAGTTCTGCAAAGGCTTTTAAAATTAACAATGGACATTATAGTCTACACAATTAATGAACTACAGTTCCCAGACCGTTTCCAGAGAGCTGTAAAGGCCTAGAATGGCATCTGCTTAATCCTGGGGCTCAGATTTTAGCTGCTGCCCAGAGCAATGAGTTCTCTACTAGGGCAATGCACCATAACAAACCCTGCCTTTTAGACAGATTTTCTAGGCCATTGGTGCAAAGAACCCTGACAGATTAACCATGGTTCGCATCTGCATTTGATTTCAGTGTCTGACAAACAGAAACTAACTTTGTTTTCACCACAGAATACTACAGATATGTTGTTTTAAGTGTTAACCAGCCTTTAATGCCAGAATTTAGTCAATGGTTGCTCAACAGGTTGACCGCCAATAGTGAATGTGTTGGTATGGTTCACATGTGCATTTCTAGCAGTAGATATTGCAGATATTTTATGTCAAGACAGAATCACCGGTCACTGCTATACATTTGCTAATGTTCAACTGGTACAGAAATGATCGGTATCTAAAGACGTTCGTGGAAATAATGTCCAGCATTAGTTTGTGATCTAATCTATAGCACGTTTCACTGTTGGGATGAACACCATCATATGACCTGGTGAACTAAATAACGGGACGCCACGCTGTGCTGGATGACATTACGCCGCTAAACTGACAGCTCACACACCCGTGGAGTAACCGTCACGCGTCTGGTTAGTCGGTGAGTCTAACTTGATATTTGACCCGTTTGTCAGGTAACCATTATTTTATTAATGCAAATATGTGTAGGTGTGGCTGCAACGCGTCCTTTGCCACGGGCAAGCCAGACAGGCAAGATCGGTTGTTTTAGACCTGGTCAATTGTAAATAATTGCTGTATATCAGTATTGGCGTTCTTAATGTACCTTCGGATGTAGAAACAATAGGTACGTGGTCGAGATCACACGTCCCCTTATGTGACTTCCAGCACATGGAAAGTTTGTCACTTATTGACACAAGATAGTTGTAGCACATTTGACGACGCGAAGTTTCAAGCGGGCATACCGTTGTACGTTTCTAAAACACGTAGTAAACGAAACCACTTGCGTGACGGGGGCCTCATCTCGGGCAGGAAACCATCGCGTATCGAAACATTATCGCAGAATTTGGAGTTAATTTACAGAAACGTGCGGTGACGTAATTGCACCACAAGCACGAAATGGCTGCACGTTATTTTGTCACACACAACAACGTCGAGGCGGTTGAGTTGGGAGATCTCTCTTCTATGTGTTGCTTTACTGGCGTGTTGGGAAGTTGTGAAGGGTGTTGTGTGTGTGCGTGTGTGTGTGTGTGTGTGTGTGTGTGTGTGTGTGTGTGTGTGTGTGTGGTGTGCTGCTGCTGCTGCACAGTGCGCGAGACTACTGTAGTGACGAGGCCGTCCTCTCTTCCACCCGAACTAGGCCGTGCTCGCAGCCTACGCCGCATAAATAAAACATTTCAACTCGCTAGGAGTGTTTAAATGCCGATGTCTCTCAAAACATTCTCGACATCAAACATCTCGAATGAATGTGTAACGTCATGAGCCGCTATTTAAATCAACGAATAACTGATTATACGTAATTTCACGGGCCCCGGGAGGGGGTGGTTGCCAAATGCTAGCTAACTCTGTAGCTACATACTAGCACAGCTCGCGCAAGGAGAGGAATGTTGGCTAGCGTTAGTTAGCGAGCTTAGCTAATATAGCTACCTCGGAGACCTCGTCTTCGTCGCTGCCGGATCCCGGACCAGAAGAAAGGACGGCTGCAGCCGCTAGTTTGAAATCCAGTCTTTCTGCTGTAGGTCCACCAGGATCACCGAACAAACGTACTTTCTTTCCACCCACACCAATCCCAATGCCCCCGAGTCCGACTCCTCCTGGTGTTGCTCCTACCCCCATCCCTACCGCTGGGGAGCGAGGAGTCACCGAGTCAATCTCGTCCTCGAAGCCGTCCGTCAGCATTGCCGTCCCGGCTACTGCATCCTGCATACTTATATTCACAATACGTATTTTGATGAGCTTATTGTTTATTTAAACGTCCGTCCGGGCTCCTTTCTGTTGAATATTAGCGTGATTTTACTTCAGGGAATCCAGAAACTCTCCCGAAGCGAGGGTTGAGGAGGATCTCTTTCCCCCAGCCATTAACTTTCTAACAACCTAACACACTACGCACTGTTTCTCAGAAAGTCCGCCCCTGATGAAAATCACGGCCTTCCTATTGGTTCAGCTTTAAAAAACGCTCGAACCAATTGGTCTATATGGATGCCCATCAAATGAAAGCCCGCAACGTCATGTTAGGTTTACCAATATCACGAGGCTGTAGAACGAACGTCAAGACGTGACATGGTAGGCCAACTAAACTGGTAGCTAGCCTTACTAGTCCCTGTAAAGTAGTCTGTAATAATGAAATTTACTGAAATAGAAGGCCCACACCCGCATTTTATGGCCATTATTTTAATTCAAAGTAATGTCACAAAATTACATAATGAGTAACAGTCAGGTATATTAATAAATCATTTCTCATTACTTGGACTGCAGTTGTCGTGTTTATTATATTGACATCTGGGCCGATACTTCGTTGGTAATAAAGAAAAGGCGTCATTTTAATTGGAGCTATTTAGCCATACCGAAGACAGTTTAAATCGTACATGTGTCACGTTTAGATAATATTTAATTCACGTTTTATATTTAGTAATAGGGTCAAAATATAAACAACAGTCCTTTACATTAGACTTTCTTAATATGAAGCACGAAACCTATTGAAATAGGATATTTGACCACCAAATGAGACCTATTAAGATTGTAGAAGTAGCCTATTGTTCATTCAACTTGCTGAACTTATTCTAAAAAGGTTTTCATCTATAAGGTGATGATTAATAAAAGAAAAGCTTTTTTTATATTCTGGAACAGATCTGGCAGTAATGAGGGAAAGTGGAAATGTTCTGCCTGTCAGTTTCCCCCAGAACCACACTTGTGTTAATCCTGTTTGACCTGCCAGTCCAACGCTGGTATAGAGATAAAGAGATACAGACTGCCATGATGCATATTATTACTGGTTGGAATATTTATATTTGCCTCCTCATTGGTAAAGTCAGTTTTAGTTTTAGTTTTTTTTATGTCAGTACAATATGCTGTAACAGTACATTTAGAGTAATCAATATTCACACCATAAAACATGCTATAAAAATAAATTAGTTTGCCAGTCATATCTTGATCTAGATTATGTCTATACAATGACTAATGTCCTTTATACTCAGACCAGGTCTGAGTATGATCATCCATTACAAGCGGTTAAAAATTGTCATGTGACTACCTTCTAGTGACATCACAAGTGGGAGTGTCCACCCAGGTGTATGATAACTAGATTAGTCTACCAGCCTACCCAGTGGACTGTACCAACAGGTAGGCTTGTGGCCTAATGGCTAATCACACTCACACCTGATGGTAAAATGGGGGCCCTTTAAAAACACTTGGATTCAATTACCACTTTCTAGTCTCTTTCACCTGAGTAGTTCTGGGTCAGCTATAATTATGGCTAATTTAAATGTCATACTAGTTACACAGCCTACATTACCAAAGCTGCCAAATTACATTTAATTTAGGCGACTGCAAAGGTAAAATAGTTTCCTTAAATGTCATCCTGAGTTTGATTGTGGTTAGATAACGTCACTTGTTTTACTCTCTCCGCCTAAATTTCAAATAGTTGTCTTTCTCCCACAGTGAGCCATTCATCTGCTGATACTAATTATGTATCTTGGGGCAGGTTTACAATGAAACTATTTAGGGCTCAGGTGCATATATATCACTTTTATGATTAATTGCACCTGCAAGCTATTGATTAAATAACCACTGATGAACAACCATCAAACATACTATTTCAAATAATTTTAGTGAAATTACATGACTTTCGTTTAGTGATGGCTTGGGAAAAAGGAACCGATGCATGTTATTTGCCGGTAAAATATATTTTACTGTGTCCATCGTTTGATACTTGTTAAGTTAAAACCATGGACTGTATAGAATATTAAAACCCTGTGATGCCGACTTGGATGTTTACCATAGAATAAATATAACGCAAATTGATATAGCTGCGTCTGGGACACCTAACGTCATCAACTTTGGGCGTGAACCATCGCGTGAACGAAGACCCGTGCGAAAGTGGGAGGAGTTGGGTTATGTAGAACGGGTTGCCAGTTGAGAAGAAAGTTAACACAAAAATCCGATTGTTACGAGAACCCTCGAGTAAAAAAAGCATTTTTCTTCCGTTACTTCGACAACATCACAGGTGCGACGGATACTGAATCATATATTTTTTTTAAACGTTAGCTGGCAAGTTTTTTCTTTCGTACCAGGATTCCAAGAGGTATTGACATTGCCCAAAGGGGGAGGCGCGTCCTTCATTTGGCAACATTTCGCAGGGCATTATCAGCGCTACGCAAGTCTGGGTACCGAGGAACGTTTTACGTCTACATTATTAAGAAGGTACTATTTTTGTTTCAATTATTATATATCCTACACATAACACCGCTTTGACGTCGAATACTAGAAAATGATGATTTGTCCATTGGCAAAGTGTTTGTTTTTGCGTCAACTTAGTTTCTTAACCCAGCTAAAGCTAGCGAGCGAGCTAACGTGTACGGTAATAATGTGGCGCAGGCCGAAGGCCGCTTTTGTTCTTGGGTGCGGTAGTTCGGGCACGCGGTCCAAATGTGATATTGGAAATAAAAGTCAAATATAACGCATTGCAAGTGTGCAACATGAGTGTTTATGAAATGCATGGAATAATGGTCGATTGATAGAACTTAGAGGCTCCGTTCTGATAGGATCTTTTTACCGTGTTATAGCAACGGCCTTAAAAGTGATTTGGGGAGCTACGGACTATTGATCATTTCATACATGTTATTTCCAACAGGCGACGTATTTCTCAGCTTCCATTAAAAAAAAAAACGTTCGACTGCACATTATTATGTATACTTGTACTAATGAGCACCGGCGATCACGTTTGATATCTTAAGCGACCAGAAACGTTTTTATTCTACACACGATTGTATTCCATGTTTAAATATCTGCTTGTAATTCTTTCCATTCAAAGGCCTGTGACCGATCATGGCAGATGAGGGATACGTGGTTCGCATAAGGGGGCTCCCATGGTCTTGCTCAGTGGATGAAGTACAGAGGTTCTTCTCAGGTAAGCATTTTTTACCTTTTAATACGACATAGTTTATGCATCATTAATAGGTATATTATATAAATCTCTCTTCAAACTGCTCAAGATAAAAAAAATAAAATGCATCTCTCAAATTCAGATTGCAAAATTGCAAACAATGCCACAAGCATCCATTTCACATACACAAGAGAAGGACGACCCAGCGGAGAGGCCTTCGTGGAGGTGGAGACGGAGGATGACTTGAAGATCGCTGTAAAGAAGGACAGAGAAACCATGGGTCACAGATATGTCGAGGGTGTGTATGCCTGTTCACAACTACACCCAGTCTTATTGATTCTCAAATTAAATCCTCAATCTCCCGAGGAATCATTGAAAAAGTACATCTTAATGTATTATCTATAAATTATTTTGAGTGGTTGCACTAAAATATCTTCTGTCATATCTTCTAGTTTTCAAGTCAAACAACGTTGAAATGGACTGGGTCATGAAGCACACAGGGCCAAACTGTCCGGAGACCACAGGAGATGGGCTGGTCCGCTTACGGGGTCTTCCCTTTGGCTGCAGCAAGGAGGAGATCGTCCAGTTTTTCTCAGGTATACATCAGTCAGGCCCACTGGTTTAGTTGTAGAGCTACCTTGATGGTTAAGTCGATGGCAGACATTTGTGTCTGCTTTCTGTTTAAAAAAAACCCAGCAGTTTCTCACATCGGATGTTAATGACCTTTTAGAAACGCATACTATCTATATCGTGCCTTAAGCTGAAACCAAAAAATAAGTTGTACCAATGATGACAAGGAAAGGAATTAACGCTTGAAACAAAAGCTTTTCTTCAAAGGCAGGGGTGTTTTTATTCAGGCCTTCATCTTTTCCCTTTCATAACCATCTTGGGAACAGATGTATCTATACACTTGAATCCAACACTCGTATAAACTTTCAGAAATAAATATAATTTTAGTTTACTTCCTGTTAATTTAATTGCTGGTTATATCTCTTTTTGTGCTCCCGCTGCATTTTTCTTCATGACAATGGGAAAAGTAAGCGCTTAGTACAGCATGTACAGAATCGGGACACTCATTGAAATCACAGCTGACATGCAAGCTGCTTCCATCTACACAACGCCAATGATGGCATGCCCTCTCTCCTGCCGTCCTTTCCCCATTTATACTCTTCCTCTATCCTCTCATTCTTCTTTCTTTCCACCCCAAATGACAGTAGGCTTTACAGTACGTAGACTTAACCTGACCCGTCTCCAGTAAACACTCACCTGGTATGTGTGATTATGTGTAAGAGTTTTCCATAAGTTTTCTCTCTTTCTGTAGGGAAAGTGATCTCTCTGTGATTGGGCATGTGATTTAATATGTCCCCCGCTGGGGTTATCTGTCCTTGGGTTGAAGGGTTGGAAATCGTGCCAAATGGGATAACATTGCCGGTGGACATCCAGGGGAGGAGTACGGGGGAGGCCTTCGTGCAGTTTGCTTCACAGGATATAGCTGAAAAGGCTCTAAAGAAACACAAGGAAAGAATAGGGCACAGGTGGGGATGGTTGGTTGGTTGGCTGGATAAGTTGCTTTTCTTATGGTGTGCACCTTCAACATATGAATCCTAATGAAGATCATGACGCTACATTTATACTCAAACATAATAACACTAATGCAAACACATTGTTTAAAATAACTTAATGTTTAAAAACCCATACATTCAAACACACAGACTGAATGCCATGTTGCAACAAGTTATGACTGCAAGAATGCATTCACCATTTAATGGGAAAATTAGTGCTCTGGCACAAGACAGATTTATTTAGTTTTACAGCACATGGCGATTTACTGCAATAAGCACAACGGTGCCTCAGCACTAAATGTTAGTTGAGGTTGACAATTGGTAAAGGAGTCTCACAGGTGGTAAAGTCAAAAGGACGGCAGTACTCAAGGACGCGGAGCCCACTGTTTCCAGGTAATGCTTAGAGTGGGTTGCAGAAGTGCACGGGCCTCTCTGTTTCTCTTTGTCATGTCACAGACACAGGATCCGCTATTACTGCACAATACTTATCACTGCGTCCCTCAGGTAACTATAAGGAAAATGTGTATTAGTAAATATGGCTCTATCCAATTTTGGACACTTTGTTGCCTAATGGACCATACTGTGACACCTAGAACAATTTCTCAGTATTAAGCCAAATGCAGCCTTTTCATGAAGGAGCGTGGTCCATTTCCAGTGCTGACTGTGGTATCTGTATGCTCTCAGGTACATTGAGATCTTCAAGAGCAGCCGCGCTGAGGTGCGTACCCATTATGAGCCCCAGAGGAAGCCCATGGGCATGCAGCGACCCGGCCCCTATGACCGGCCCTCGGGTGCTCGTGGCTACATGATGGGCCGTGGGGGATCCTATGACCGAATGCGCCGTGGAGGCTACGGAGGAGGAGGAGGAGGAGGTATGGGGGGCTGAATCTGTAATGGCTGCACTTCCCACTAGCTACACATGATCGCTTGCTATACACCCTGCTGTGTGTGGTTTATATGAGGGCTTCGGAGGAGATTAGGGCAAGCATGCCTTCATGTGATCTGGTGCTAATCTTTCTGATCTAATTATGTCTATCCAGGTGTGTCAGATGGCCGCTATGCCGACAGTGGCTCCTCCTTCCAGAGCACAACGGGCCACTGCGTTCACATGAGAGGCCTCCCATACAGAGCCTCAGAGACGGACATTTACAATGCAAGTCCTGGCAGATGAAGCCTCAGTGCTTTGTTCATTCTCCTGTGGATGCTGTATGATATTCATTGCGTTTTGTGTGACGTTGTCCCCCCCGTACCTCCCACAGTTCTTCTCCCCGCTGAATCCAGTGCGGGTCCACATCGAAGTGGGTCCTGATGGCAGGGTGACCGGGGAGGCGGATGTGGAGTTCGCCACGCACGAGGACGCCGTAGCGGCGATGTCCAAGGACAAGGCCAACATGCGTGAGTGTGCTGTAATAACGGCGGTACCCTGAAATAATTCCCTTCGGTCTCCTGCGACCACTCCCAGGACTCCAGATGGATGTGGTTTTTTAACAGTAGGGCGTGTCTTTCTCCCTTCTAGAGCACCGTTATGTGGAGCTGTTCCTGAACTCAACATCTGGAGGAAGCAATGGTGCCTACAGCAGTCAGATGATGGGTGAGAATGACCACAAATATAAATCCATATAAAACCTTTCATTTTGTCATCTTGGGTCTCTAAGGCCTATTCACAACTGTATGACGTTATCAGATGAGTGCAGTGAGAGCAGTCAGTCTAAGCGTGTGGGTGTCTTTTTATTTATTTTTATACAGGTAACCAGTCCTCCTACAGTGGAGGTCAAATGAGCTCTGGCTACTCTGGTGGATACAGTAGCCAAGGCAACATGGGAGGCTACAATGACTACAGTGAGTGTCAGCTACGCAATGCCCGGGCTGTGGCATATAAAAACATTTACTGAGGCTGCTACCAGCTGCACCACTCCTCGTGGAGGTTCGGCCTCCTGAGAACATTTTTTTTGATTTTATTTTTCTAACTGACAGTACATTGATTTTTTTTTTTTCCCCTTGGCCCCATTGTGCATGTTCTCTCTCTCGTTAGGTAATCAGGGTGGCATGGGCAGCAGTTACTATGGAGGTGGGGGTGGAGGAGGAAGCAGAAGTTCCATGAATGGACATGGGGGAGGATGGTGAATGTAGAGGGGTTGGTTTGTTTGTCTGTTTTGTTTTTTTAATGGCTGTTTGCTGGATCGACTGGAGATGTGAATACACAAGTACATGGCCGGGGGTTCAGAAATCTGAATAGGGACTGGATTTATTTTGAGTGCTCTGTATGAGGAATTTGCTACAAGGAGTTTACAGAACAAAGCACCAGTTTGTTTTTTTTCCTCACTTTTCTTCAAATTGGATACTCCAAACGTTGCTTACGTTTCCTTTACCGAGAAGTGTTTTTTCATTCTACAATTGCTGAACTTATCAGCGAAAGCTAATTTTTGCATTGACCGTTTCAAAAAATGAGAACGTGAGTGCATGAACAAACTCATTGTTTGTAAATATGTCTGGAATCCAGTTTCGTCCCATACCCGGTTGAAGCTTTTTATTTGGAGATCTGTATGTTAATGTGACACTACACTTAACTTAGGCCAGATTATTCTTCTGGAGGGCTACAAAGTGTACCTTAACTCCTGCTCACATGAAGGTTTCTACTGCTTCAACTACCATTTGTATTTCCTGTGCACAAGGTTAATAAATTGGTCTGGATACATTGGTGTCATTGACAAAACATGTCCTTTTTATTCAAGTCTATAAAATAACTAGAAAGAAAATAGCGTGCGTGTCCTGCTTGCAAATATTAAGAACTAAACAAATCTGGTTTAGGACAGTGCAACATCAGCAATTTCATGACACAAAAGCAGAAACGTAGTCCACAGAAAACAAGCGTATCCATTAGTAATGACAATTTTTCTAAACTACTAGTGTACCCAAAATCATGTTGACAGTTAGAAATCAGTTTTACACTGGGTATTTAAATAGTATCGTAGTATAGTAAGAGTAGTAGAAATCCTGTGATGTGAATAATGCATAAGGAATAGAAAGCTTCAGTATGAAACTCGGGAGCTTCGACTGCCGTCAGGAGGCACCTGTGGAGGAGCTTCTCTGCAGTAGGAGGGAGTGGCAGATATCGCAGACACGCACGGGCCGCGGGTATGACGGCAACGCCAGCTCATTGGCGGAGCAGTTGTTGCAGTAGATGTCGCCACAGTTCCGACAGTGGTGCTGTAAACAATGATTATTGTTATGTATTGCAGAAACCGTTAAAAAAAAAAAAGGAGGAAACTGATGGCGGTGTACCTTTCTACGAGAGATTGAGAACTCTTTCTGGCATCGCTTGCACTCCGTGGCCTCGTCGTCTTTCAGCCAGGCGTGGCCCTTATTGAGGAGCAACAAGTGTACCATTTGTGAATGCTAAACAGGATAGTACTTACCATTGCCGTTAGTGTAAGGATGTACAATAAAGATTGCACTAAAATAATTACCGGTGCCCATAGGAACCTGGGTTTAAAATGCAAACTATGTTCTGTTTGTTTTAAGAGTATAGTCTGCCCATATTGTCGCGAGGCATTACTTTATCTTCTCCCCCCCCCGTTCTTTAACCCAAACATTAGGATGATTGGTTGTTAATCGTTACGGCCGGCCTAGGGGAACATAGATGGGTGTTCCCACAAATATATACAGCCAAACTTATTTTCAGTACTTCTTGTATGGGTGCTTCCTGGAACATAAAGTAAACTTTACTATAGCCTGTTTTTTTTTTCACATTTTACTTAATTTTAGTCATGTTATTCCCTCCACATCTCAATTCAGGGTTTTTGTGCTCTTACATTAAGCATAGTTTTAGCAACAACATCTGAACGCATCGGATATGATCAAATGCATTCATTTACCTTCAGGGATTTATTAACCTCCTTGAAGTCCTCCATCGTGAGTTTAGACCTTCAGGAGAGAAGAAGAAAAACATGTTCTTAAGCGTATGCAGGGGTACAATAGCCCAGAGGAAAGGTGCAGCCGAGTGGTACTAACTGGCTGAGGTGTAGGCCCATCTCCTGTAACGCTTGTTCCTGCTGCTCACACCTCTGCTGAAGCTGGGTCTTCTCCTGCTTCAGGTCTTTCAGCTCCTAGATGGCCAAAAGAAAAATCAGGTGGGTTATAGGCG
>OOFB01036904.1:32251-54023 GCA_900323305.1 Trachyrincus murrayi
AAAGACTCTCTGGTGATGGAACATTCCGACCACCCCTGCTAGCTAGTGCAGTGGTTCTGCCCTCTTAGAACTCATCACAGTTCCTGTAAATCACACACACACACACACACACACACACACACACACACACACACACACACACACACACACACACACACACACACACACACACACACACACACACACACACACACACACACACACACACCTACCTACCTACCTACCTACCTTAATATAAACATACAGCTGCATGTGTACATGATCCTGACCCTATTGGCAACCTCCATAGGGCAGGGTGGTCCCTATGATGTAGACTCATTCTAAACCAGTGATTCTCAAATGGTGGATCAGGAGGGCATTTTGAGTGGGTCACAGAGCATATGACAAACCTTGATCTTTAGAAAGAAGCCCATGAATGAACTAATGTCTCAATGTGAATTTTTGTTTCAGTGGCTTACTATTTAATAGAGTTGAGCCCCAATTATTGCAGCTTTTTGTTCACTCAATGTTTTTAACAGGCATTATTGGTAAATACATTTTTGGGTCGTGACTTAATGACACATGTGGGTCCTGAGGCTAGACCAGTGGAGAACCACTATTCTAAACCTATGAATCCAAGTGAATTTCCATCTTGTGTCCATGACTTGGAATATAATTAACAAAACGTATGTTGGCGGAGGGATACAGACCATATGCAGCCCCTGGAGCTGTTGCAGCTGTGTGTGGAGCTCTGAGCTGTTGTCCTGCTCCCTCTGGAGAGCTCTCTGCAGGCTCTGCCTCTGCTCCTTCTCACGGCACAGCTCCATCTCCAGTCCAAGCCTGGACACAGAGGAGAGGAATGGACTTTGAAAGGCCAATTAGGCGACTGATTGAGGAAGTGTTTTTTGGTTTTGTAGTGCACTTCCTCCAGGCTCCATGAGTATTCACCTCAGTGTGTCCAGGTCAGACAGTTGTTTCTGCAGAGTTTCTACTTTGCCCTCCAACTCTGACCTCATGGCTTCATCTGACTGTTCGCTCTGCGTACGCTGTGACTCAGACCTCTGTAGTCTAGAAAAATACATTTCAAAAAATATCGATCATTCCGAGTTAACGCCTAAATATTTAAAATGCATATATTCCAGAGCGTTAACATAAAGAGATGCCCACCTCTGCTCGAGCTCATCCATGGATTTCTCCATTTCACTCATCCTCTCCTCCAGCTGGCTCGCCTCCTGCTGCTTCCTCCCTGCCTCTCGCTGAGAGTCCTGTAGAGAGAGAGAGAGAGAGAGAGAGAGAGAGAGACACACATTAGGGTAACGTACTTGTCAACCATAAACAATTACAAAAAAATTGCAAATCGAAAATCGTTTTGTAGTAATTTTTCCGACATCTTATAAATACATTTTATATTATGTTGACATGTATTTTGGACAAGTTTTGAAGCAGGATATCTAATCAAATATTTCAAAATAAAGCCTTCGCCGTTGCATATTGTTGTTGAGACTAAAATAGGTTCGTTCGCCAACGTTTAGTGGCTGGTAGGTGGCGTTTTAAAATAATGACCGCTCGTCAGGAACGTCCCAACATCAAAACAAAGTGAAATATATAGCAGCATAGCGCTACTGCGGTGGTGTATTAAAAAAAATACACATCTCAATAGCAGTTTGTCATTTAAAAGTTGTTTTTTTAAGTTCAAAAGATATTGGATATTCAACAGATATTCACGCTCTGAATTACAGCGATCACTGGTATGAGTCCCGTGTGTCCAGCGGTGTATACCTGCCCAGGAGACGGTATGAGTCCCGTGTGTCCAGCGGTGTATACCTGCCCAGGAGACGGGCTGTCGGGCAGCAGCACTGTTCTCTATAGAGCTATCATTTGATCAATGTTTCTACACAATCGGCGAATTACAAAGTACCCTGCCCTAAACAATAGTCTAACTAAAACGCAATTAAACTGGATACATCTCACGTTTAAACATTTTCCCAATGGATATACTGTAACATTAAAATTGCTGTTTAGAAGTGTAACAGTAAAAAGCAGGTAAAAAAACAACGTGGCCAGTGGAGCGCCGAATGTAACGCACATAGACTGGATACAATACAGGTTAAACTGACTTTCGATGTGTGTACATTGGTGGAAACTCGGACAAAAAAAAAAAGAGCGCCTACAAAACAAGTACACGAGTCTTCGCTGAGAAGTGTTGGTGTCCCGTGTGTTGGGGTTTGTATGGTAAGACGGGAGACGCAGCGCTGTGTGTGTTTGGATACCTGCACTTTGTGGAACATCTGCAGGTTCAGGGTCTTGACTTGGTCGAGTTGAAGCCGCAGGGCTGCCAGCGTGTCCTGTTTCTCATGCGTGTCTTTCTCCAGCAGCCTCATGGCCACCTCCATCTCCTGCTTCAGTCCCACCTGCAGCTCCAGCTCCCTCTCCAACTCCTAATATAATGTGCACACACGTTCAGTACTGACCTCTGACTGCAATATTGTTTTTACCGATCTAATGCACCCTAATAAACCAAATCCATCTTTCCAACAAGATATCTAAACCTTAAATCTCTGTCTAAAAGGCATACACCTAGGTGAGAAGCTCTTCAGAGAAAACTAAAGAACAGTGAACCTCTGACAGGTACTATAGGGTCCAAGTGCAGTTTGAGCCATATGATGTTTCCACGTTATTTAAACTGAAGACTGGTGGTCAAATGTTTTATTGTAGCATAAGGTATCCGACCTGCCGAATGCGTTTCTCTTCCTTGTACTGTGTCCACACCACGGTGTACATTTCATCCAGGCCCTGGCGGCTCTGTTTGTACGTCTCCAGCTCTACCTGGCTGTCCTGGAGAGTCACCTGGAATGAAATCACAAAACAGTGTGAGAAACATCCCTTCAGTTGACACACACACACACACACACACACACACACACACACACACACACACACACACACACACACACACACACACACACACACACACACACACACACACACACACACACACACACACACAATCTCCAGCTTGTTGGGCCAAAGAGTGCATTACAGCGCTTCTGTAATGTTACTCTTTTTCTCACGCACACATTCTATCACGCTAAACATGCGTGACAACATTTCCAGCCCTTCAGGTAGAAGAGGTGGTAAATGCAAATACTGGTGAACCTCAACCTCAAATGAAGAAGACAGCGTTTTCTATCTCGCGTGCATTCTTCGACCCGTTTCAAGGACACATTCTCTTCAGTTTTTTTCTACGGTTGATTGCGCCAACCCCTGGATACCATGGCAACTGAAAACATCACACCGTATGGTGGACAAAGTCATTTGAAATACAAGCATGTAACGGATACCGCACTCAAATGTGAGTCTACCCCCCCCCCCCAAGGTATTAATGTAACAATAATCCTCCTCCTTCCCCAACATCAGTACATGCATGCAAACCTTTCTAATGGAATTTCCCCCATGACGTTAAAGTCATGGGGGGGGGGGTGGGCGGGATTCTATGGAGACTGCCCTCCATCATTAAAAGGGGGAAAAGGCGGCCAGCGACTTACATCGGGGACGATGACGGTGAGTTTTGGGTTGAGCGCGTGGTACAACTTGCCGATGGCGCCCTTGTAGCACCAGAAGGGGTTGTAGTCCTGGCTGTACTTTGTGTCCGAGTCGCGCGCCGTGGTGAACAGCTTGTACCAGGAAGTGGCGTTGGTGAACGTCTCTGGCACGCAGTGGGGGGGCTGCCTGTGCAACGCAAACCGACGCGCCGGTTACTACATATATGTACATCCACCGACACGCCGGTTACTACATATATGTACATCCACCGACACGCCGGTTACTACATATATATACATATATGTAGTAACCGCCGCGGTGGATATACATATATGTAGTAACCGCCGCGGTGGATATACAACAAAAAATACACCCACTCTCTTAGTGTCCGACTTATGTAGAGAAATGTGTATCTTTTTCAACTGTCCGGTACTTCCCGTCTGGGATCAATAAAGTTATTAAAGTATTATATTACCTTATCAATGTCAATGTCTTTGCTCAAAAGGTGCAGTGGGCACAGGAAGAGTACGGTGAGAGTGTACATAAGCTTTACGAGACAACATAAAGAACACCGTTTGTCTGAAACGGTCAATAAGACCCTTGTTAAAACCACTGTGAAATTAAAGGAAAGCACATTGGACTCTCGTGGGTGCTTCCCGTGTGCTGCTGCTGCTGCCGTGGGGCCGTGGGACTCACACGGTGACGGGGAAGATATTGCTGGCGGCGGTGACAGTCATGCAGGTGCTGTACACCACCTGCTCACAGTGGCCGTGCAGCACGCACTCGTCGGAGCTCCAGGGCACGGGGAGTGTGAAGGTGATGTTCATCTCCTCGTGGGCCTCGCGGCCTGGGAGAACAAGAAAGACCATAACATACGCAGTTGTGAATGCATGTATTTGATGTATTTGTCAAGTAAAACGGACCTAATATGATTTGTCGAAATTACTTCCGTGTGCCGATTCTTTGCCGAAGAGCTTTTTAGCGTGAGCGCATCTGGCACGAATGTAAACAATGGCAATATAGCACTTTTGTCTTTTCAATGTGCGTCTGTCAGTACGGAGTTTGTGGACAACATTACAATCGCCATAAATCATACGTAAGTACTTTACAAAATGTCATCATAAAGACCAAAGTGCTACATTGCTATTGCTTTCATTTGTGGCGCGTTCACGTGAAATGCTCTGAGGCAGAATCGGCACAACTAAGTGATTTTGATAAATTATATTGGTAGTGGATGTTTTACTGTTTGTTGTAAAGACAGGACATTGGGCGATATTTCACACTCTTAGTACGCTGAGTATCACAAACTTTTTCTATGATATTACAAATAAACGGCTTTGAATATCAAGCTGTAGTGTGCTTTTCCTGCGGATGATCGTCTAAAAAGTGCATGCATCAAAATTTCTAACTGCAATGTCATTTAAATTACAGGATGAAAAACTTTCACAACCCCACAAACAACAATGGGCTGTATATATTTTAGTAATCAATAACACATACTGTAGATACACACAATACACTCCTAATCTAACACTTGCTGAATTCGATTTTCAATAACTGCCATTTAACAGATTCAGTCATCAAAACACTTTACGACCATCAATAATATCCACCCAACTTTCACATTAATTGTTTAGTCAATATCACCTTTAAAGTTTATTTTGAGCTAAATTGTATTATGCGGTGTCAATATTTTGCTTATGGTCGCTTGTATTTTCAATAGCTCCCGCAATTTGGATCAGATTTGCCTCAAAAACACTTTACAACAAGACTAATCTGGTAGAAACCGGTCCTCCTGCCAAGGAGCCATGTTTTGCAAAGGGGAAAAAAGCAAATATCGAATATAAAACTAAAATCACAGCGGTGCCAAACCCTCAATTGTTAAGAGTACTAATTAGCTCAATGTTTATACAGTTGGATTTGAGTACCGATCCCTCATAAGTACATAGGTTGTTTGTTTGGAGTCATCGGCACATAATGTTTATTTTGGGCTAATATTGATGGTTGTGGTCACAGCTGGTGACATTTGCCATCCAAAGGGTTTCCCTAATCTTCGTGTCTGATAAGTTAGCGCCCGAGCAGACAGGCAACAGCCCAGCGCACACACACTCACAATGCCTGCCTTGTTGTCACGGGTTACAAGAAAAGAAGACGAAGTTAATTGACGGCAAACATGCGAGGCTTTTTGGTGGCTCAGAACAGCAGCACGTGTCTGAGAAACGGACAACACAATTGGGATTTATGCACATTTAACCAGAAGCTGCGTTTTTTGTTTTTATTATTATTATTATGAATGACGAGGAAACAATTACAATGTATTGAAACCAAGTCGGCTAGAGAACACACGTTTCCTTCTTCAGCATCCAAGTCCTGCTGGGAATCTTGAGAGGCACAAAGGGCTGTGACGCACCACGCCCAACAGGGGCCACACAGAGAACACACACAACGCCCCACACATTCAGCTAAATTACCTTTCAGACATACAGTATTGGTGCTATTAAGCAAAAAATGTGCATTAATGTCTGCTATTCAGACATTTATTGAGATCTGGTAGCTAGATAGATAAAATAAAGTCAGATATTTAAGAAAAGCAGACGGCAGCATGTCGGTCTGAAAGATAACCATTCTGGTTTGGTAAGGGCAGTTAAGTGAAACCCCTATGGTCCCCCAACATGCATTGTATGTACTATTCAAAATAGAATTCAATATTTACTTATATTTACAAATTAAATATTTGTGTGTGCCACAGCGCACAGCTGTGCACACACGCAACAGACTCAGGAAGATTAGGCCGTGCAATGCCGTTTAAATATATGTATACGTATTGTTAAATACGGCCCACAAAGGGTTTGCTGGAGACATTGCTATTTTATTGACACAGTCATCATGGCAGAGCTACCAGGCTCCTGCCAGTCATCATGGCAGAGCTACCAGGCTTTTCCTGGAGTGTCTTGTCCAATAACATGCACTATATCAATTTATTCAATGAATAACAGTTTGACAGACACATAGAGAAACCATCTATGACAGATGGCATAGTTTCTTTGTTTTACCTAACCAAAAAATCCATAACAATACAGTCTTTGTCAACATTGAGAAAAGAGCCAACAGCGTCGCATCAATTTTTGACAGTTAGTACACAAACACACTGAACAAATATCTGGTCTGGGTGTGTATACCAACTTAAAGCACCTGGAATGAGAGCAGGGCGGTTTAACCAGCTTATTATGAAATTCAGCAACAAGTAAATGTTAATATGTACCCTTAAGGGTGGACACATGTTGAATTGTTTTCTATACTAGAATTTATTTACATGTTTTCTGGTTGTTTCAATCTATACTGGAGGCACGCATAAAATAGGCATCTGAATATTTGGCATTTCAAGCTGACCCACATTGCCAGTTCATGATCGCAGACCAGAAATAAAAGTAATTATTTCTTTTTCTGTTTTTGTCAATGGGAGACCAAAGAATAAAATGTATCAGAGAGCAAAATCTGGCTTAGTTCTGGCCTTTATTGTGAACAGTACCCTGTACTAAAACACACAGTGCCACTACTGTCTGCTCACTTTGGCCAGCTAGCCAGCAGCAGAGGCACAATGCAAAGACTGAGGTAACCTGAAACCCATCAATACAAGGCACACACTCCTACCAGTAACCAGTGGCTGTAAAATCTAATAAAAACAGTCCAACTGAATAACATGCATATCAACTTCACTCAACGCCAGCCAGGTGTTTACATTCGAGACATATCTAGATTTAATAATACATTTAATTCTAGTAAATGTCGATATCTCGCTTTTCAATACAAGTAACAATGTCCCTCACAAGCCACAATGTGCAAATTCTGCTCTCTTCAGATAGTGAGTAAGTTATCACAACAGGCCCTTAAAATGCAAACCAATTCAAACATTTCAATGCAGAATTGCGCACACACACACATACGAGCACACGCACAGCTAAATGTTAGTTACGAGGGTAAGTTCAGCCAAAACACAGTATTTTACACATAGCTCTCGGGTGCCATCTTTTCCAACCAGATTTTTTCTGTGGTTTGCATGTGTCCTGCCATTCGGTGTCATTGTTGGGATTGTTATTTTAATATGCAAAAAATAAATAATAATAATAAATAAAACTAGACATGTCGAAATGTGCATTTTCTGAAGAAAATACGCGTGGTTGCATGAGCCAACTTGTTGTATGCGAAAATCTCCATGAGCATGCTAACATGCTAATGCTAGCAAGGATAATACGCAAATACGCTAAATTTGAAGTATCTCGGCCACTTAGAAGCGGACTTGTGATTGATTGAATGATAAATGATGACAAATATTTATTTGTGCATAACTGCCATTTTTAAATCAATAAAGAAATGAAATATAACTCATGGTTGGGAACATCTAAGGAGCACGTGTACCAAATGTTGTCATTTTGGTTCATGGTTCATGGGAAATAAAAAGAAAATCAAGGTTTTCCAAAACGAAGGTACAGAAAAATCTATCCAGACGCACCACAGTGGGACTGTGACGTAATTTTTAGCTATCGACACCAAACTTTCCACATTACCTAAGGGGGATGTACTTAAAGTGCCCACCAAGTGTGAAGTCCCTGGGCTACTCTGAAGCGGGCTTGTGGTTGATTTGCGCATCACTTGGTCATTTTTAAATTAATCAAAAAAACGAAATGTAACTTTTGGTCAGGACCTTCTAAGGAGCATGTGTACCAAATTTGGTGTCATTTGGATTTATAGTTCATTTTTCAAGGTTTTCAAGATACATAAAAATCTATCCAGACACACCTTATGGGAGCTTGAGGCAAAAAGGTTCAGCATGTCAAATAAGGCCCAGATACCAAGTTTCTGAAATTTTCTTCAAACAGGGCAGGGGCGTGGCCGTTAAGGTTTGACCGTGAATTATAGTGCTCCCTGTGGTCAAAGCGGTACCAAACTTTGTGTACCAAATGTGACTTACTGTTTTTGCTTCATTCACTTTCCATAATAAATAATAATATTCAAAAAATGAATCATAAAAAAATATACAATATTTTCACAATAAAAATGCACGCACACTGCATTGATATATGCCCGACTTGGTTTGGTGTTGATCCCTCCCCAACAAGACACATAATAACATAGTGTGGCTTGCTTTGCAACCACACGGATAAGAGTTAATAATACAAAGTAAGACTAACTCTTATTGGTACAGCTTCATGAAGTGGCATTTGCTGAAGCTACAGCATCCTATTGGATGGCTACCATTGCAATATGTAGTTCCCATATTGTTTTTGACAGAAACAATTTAAAAATTAAAGAAATGGATGACTAAAATGAGTGTTAATATATATACCGTATAATTAATATATTCTAATTATTTAATATATTCTAATTAATATAACATATTACAATACATATAATATGTTGTATTTAAAAACAGGAGGGCCACCCACCGGTCAGGCCGACCTGCTGCCCGAGCACCGTGGCATACAGGTGGGTGATGTTCCGGGAGTAGCCGCCGAAGGGCCGCTGGGGGTCCAGCGTGAGGGTGATGGGCACGGAGATGTTGACGAACCCCGAGTCTTCCAGCAGGAGCGGCGTTTGGGTGCCACTACGCGCCTGGCCGCTGGTGATCACCACGGTGCTCTCGGGCGTGGTAGACTCGTTCAGGCCGTGCTTGAGGGTCTCGTTCTCCGACACGCAGAGGTCCAGCTCGTTGAAGCGCAGCAAGAACGTGTTCCAGTCCTGAGGGGGAGAGGAGAAGGCAGAGTGGTTAGAGAGATGGGATGTTTTGATCTGGAGGTGCTGCGTGATGAGGCTTGTAAAACATAATTTGAATATGACACTGATAAGGCATTATCTTGTTCTGGGGAGATCAGGAGCACAGGGTTCATAAATAAATTACATTATTAACTGCAGGGACTCTACACAGTAAACCATAGTTTCACTAGAAAACCCACACATATAAACATTTTATCTTACACTCTTAAACACGCTTGTGTTTAATTCCATTGTTGATTTTTAGTCATCATTTGACATTCAGACTTGACATTAATACATTAAAAGATGTCTATTTTCAATGGATATTCTAATCTCTCCTGCACCTACTTATTTTCCCCAGTCCTTCAATGAAAATCCGTTATCATTTCAGCTGAGTTTCAAACTTCAGTTTTACCTCAGGTGATCTTTACCTCAGTCAACTCTGGGGACTTGATCTCCTTAATCTTGAAGAAGTAACCGATGGTCAGAAAGGCGATGGCAACAGCACTGACGCTGACCATAAAAATGACCAGGGGCGGACGGTTGTTGATGTAGCTTCTGAGGTTTTCTATAGGGTTCAACAGGTACACCTGCATAAAGATGAACACTGACTGAGCAGATGTAACATTATGGAACAGAACAATACACGTAAGGTACTATGAAGCGAAAAAGTCACCGCAATTAACCTATGATGAAGAAAAAGTAGTCCCAACAGAAGACTTAAATCAAGTGAACGTCACACATGACTTAGGCCTAGTATTGCTATTGTTGCCTAAATACCCGCATGACAAGTCTATGCGTTTTTTGGATTCCAAAACGCCACAGATGTGCAATATGTTCTTCTGTGTTTTGGTGCTTGTGTAATGTGTTTGACGAAGCCTCCTACAAATGCATATTTTGTATCCTTGTGTAGGCTACTTATATTAACACAATAGGCAGCCTTAATATCAGAATAGATACCATGTTTAAATGTCTACGTATATTGTATTTGATAATTGACTGAAAAAATATACAAATATTAAAAAGAGCTGACAACATATACATTTTGCAAATGTATAAAGTATGTAGGACCTACTTGGCGCATCCATGGACACAGCTATTGTCAGACAACATAGCTCTGACAGCTAGGTAAAGGCAGGGGCCAAACCCCCCATCTCTTTTCCCGAGATGTAACCTACTGCAGTTGTCATGTGTCACTTAACCCCTAAGAGGCACAAACAAGCGGTTTGATTGCACGTCGTTTGTTTTCCTCTAGATTGCATGGCCTGCTGCTAACACGCACCTGAAAGGCCGTGCAAATGCAGGAAATGATGTTGCATTGTTGGGGGACAACCCCCAGACCCCCCGTTGCCCCGCACCATAATCATTATTCATACACCCTTGCATAGTAGTATATTGTCTGAAAGTTTCTTGTGTTTCCTAGCTGTGACGCGTCACATTTATGGGAAAAGGTGACAAATTGGAGACCCCCCCCCCCCCCCTGAATGTGACAATGTAATTCGCACCCTGGGGACAGGTACACGATCGAACTTATCCCACGCGCACCTATAAAACCATCGTGTTCACCAGACAAGAAGTGCGCACCTGCACGTTTACCGCAAACAATGAACGTGTCGTACAACGTGATTAACGTGTCGTACAACGTGATTAACGATAACGTAATAACGGGAACTTGGCTACAGCAGCAAAGCTAGCAATTCGGCCCTAGTATGTTCAACTAAACACCGTATCGGTTTAGGTGTCATAAAACACGAACGAAGATGAATAACATGTTCATGTTCAATTCGATAACATTGTCCTCTCACCATTTTCTCTGTGTGCGAACGACAAGGCACCAGCTCGCCAGTTCGTGACGGTCCGCGGAGGCAAGAAGCAAGCTAGCCTCACTGCTAAGCTAGCAGGTCGCTAGCCTCGCTTACTTTCCCGACGAGTCGCTCCTGCATAGACCAGGGAAGAACCACGGCTGGTGCTGATTCGGACCACCCAGGCTGTCTGTGTCAGAGAACACGTTACTGCTGCCCATCATTCGCGTATCGTCCCTCTCTTCACTCGCGTGGGACACTTCTCATAAACGGTAACGTCAACAATGTCGCCTCTGCCCCTCGCAGCCCTCCTCCCTGCGTGTATTCAGGATGCCCAACACTGTACGCAATATGCGTATTCAGGATGCCCAACACTGTACGCAATATGCGTATTCAGGATGCCCAACACTGTACGCAATATGCGTATTCAGGATGCCCAACACCGTACGCAATATGCGTAAACTGCTTTTTCCCCCCCTCAGTAACGCAACATTATTATTATTTTTTTTTTTACTGTTTTCGTGGACAACAATATGTATTGTTTAATTGCAGAGTGGCTATACTCGCAATAGTCAGTTGAACTGGGGCGTCTGCTTGAAAACATAAAAGCTTCTGTCTCAGTTTGATTTTAGTTTACTTTCTTGACTTCTTGACTCCACCAGATTAATAAGTGGGCCAGTGGCCTGTAAGTCAAACTAAATGTCTGGAGTTTAAAAGTTTACACTACCACTACACGATTCTGAACTGTTTTTGAAGATTAGTGCAAGACTATAACTTTAAACTTTAGTTAACTTAATAGTCTCGCACTACCTTACCGTGCATATGTGTGGCCACTGGAGGGCAGAAATCACACAGCAATTAATAAGCAATATTGTACACACAAACCAAGTCAGAGAAATAAAGTTGGGCCTATTCGGTTATACTATTATTCATTGGGTTTTATTATAACTTCATAATAACATGCATTTGGTTATTATAGTATAACGGTTTTAATAGTCGATAATCTTTTGAATAACAACAAATGATTGTTGATTATAGTAGTATTGTGCAACTGGGTTGCGCAATGCTCTTCAATCGAATATTTGACTGTAAATATTCCAACACTGTTGCTATCACTATGCATGACGCTGCATAACACCCTTTGACAATAAGCCTAACCTTATTTACTACATGTGATCATATGATTAGTTATTGCCGTCAATTAATACTTTATCGTCGACTTTTCTTTGAATGCAGTGAGCACGAACGGCCTCCGGTGTGGTCCTACTCCCGGGCAGCAGGGGGCGCACTGCCTCGTTCACAGCAGTGTTAACGTGGACCCCAAAAGAAGTGGGTAAAGAAAGAAAGAAAGAAAGAAAGAGAAGCTGCAACCGAACGCGTTTTGTATTTGTGTAATCTTCTTAAAGGTAGGGGAAATCTCCGTTGAATAATGCATTTCCCGTACAACAAAATCGTACTTTTGCCTTGAATAGAGACTAGTTGGTCTGCTGTGCAAGTCCCATGGCAGCCCCACACAGTTGCACTCATGTGCTATGGTTATTGTGTACACACAGTGCTACTATATCCGCACGATATAGTTAGTGTCTTACTAATCCAATTCCAACACGTTAACGCCCAAACTGGGAAAATATGCAAAGTAAAGTGCGTCTGAACGTTGCGTGTGTTGGCCTGTTAAATCATTGAAGATCGCCCATTGTTCTTTGGCGTGTCCTTTAAACTCCTGGGCTGATTTGGTGACGTGACAAAATGTCCACAGGCAGCAGCATGGAGATGAGTGGTGCGTTTACTGGGAGCGATCCGTTAATGGGAAGAACTATGATGTTGGTAGCGTGAGCTGTAGGTGGTCCCCTAACACCACCAGACAGGTGTACTCTCAATATTGAAGTCAGCAATGTTATATATCGAAGCTGATGTCATGATTCATCATGCACATTTAGTAAAGGAATGCATGCTATATTATATGCATATAAAATATATGTATCCGTGTAATTAAAGGACGTTTCTGTGGGGAGGTGCAAATACAAAAAAGTGTACTGCGGATGTTAAGTAGACGCACATTTTCACAAGTAGGGTAACATTCTCATATTGCCTCTAATATACTTCTCCCGGATATTAGTGTTTTGTCTCTTTCACTAAACCTCTTGAAAACCTAAACCTCACTGGATACTTCCTTTATAACTTTATTGATCTATTTTAGAAAGTGGCAGTATGGAAGGACAGTTTTTTTTGTGTACGTGTCATGGTCACACCAAACTGCTATGGTCTTGCTATGTTTCTCTCACCAAAAAATCGTACCAATTGTGTGTACAAATTAAACTTGATTATTTCATACAAACAGGCCTGCTTGCACGGTATCTGCGACACAGACATAATGTGTAAATAGCTTTTTGTGGGTTTTTCTGTCTTATTTTTCAACACCACTAAATTAAGGAGCAGACCCCTACGATCTACCTTTCTCTCTGGCCGGCTAGTGAGAAGACGATCACAGGGTCAATAGAGTGTTCCATTAACCACATGATGAAGTTCCATTAAAAAACCATCCAGCCAGCTCACCCTCAAGAGTGAGAGCGAGCGATCGTGCTTTTGGGGTCACCCGTTTTTTAACGAGAAGGACGGTATCATCAGTGTGGCCATAAAAAGAAACATTATGTTTACAAATGATGCTGCTCACCGGGTGTGCAAGGATTTCGTGCACTTGGGACCCCTCCGGTGATATTGGCTTGTGGAGGCGACTAATGACTAATTGGTCATCATAAGACCTGGGCCCGCCTCTCGCTGAGCACCAAACACCCCGCAAGGCACAGTAGAGTGCACAAAGTGTGCCACAAGCACTGCACAAACGTCACAGAAATTAGGTTTAGAGAGAACCGAGTCCAGCGTTTCCACTTGAACCACATAGCGGTTCGTGGGTTTAGTATAATATAATGATGTATGAAGTAGTGTCGAAACTAAATCTTTGGTGTATTATTGCAGGGCCTTGCATACTGATTAACATTATGCCCTAGTAGAAAAAAGTATCACTCTTTGGCTAATGTGTTTATGTTTATTTGAGCATTATTGAGGAAAAATACTCAAACCGTCTCTGTTTCCGTCACAGGTCACATTTAACCAAGCCTCACCTTGCTGGATGTGGAGGTCCATTACACTGTTGTCTCACAACACACCATTGGCTCATAGCTCTGTCCGTATTGGCCAACAACCTCTTGGACTTGTTGTTGGGTGTCTGTTTCTCTGGAAGCCACGTGGAGCCCCGCATGTTAAACTCCTACCTCGGTTCAGAGGTATTTCCTGCTATTTCAGTGGTGGATTCTCCAAAGGACCACACAGAGTCCTCCTCTCCTGCGGGCCCCTTCCCTGGCATCGGCATTTCACCACACAGCCACCGGACATGTCGGAGCAGAGGTTCATCGTCGAGTACGCCAAGCGCGGCACGGCGGGTTGCAAAAAGTGCAAGGACAAGATCCAGAAGGGCGTGGTGCGCATTGGCAAGGTGGTGCCCAACCCGTTCAGCGAATCCGCCGGGGACATGAAGGAGTGGCACCATGTCAAGTGCATCTTCGAGAAGCTGGAGAAGGCCAGGGCCACCACCAAGAAGATAGAGGACATCACCGACCTGGAGGGCTGGGAGGAGCTGGAGGACGAGGACAAGGAGATCATCAACAAACACGTGTCGGGTACTAACCCTAACCCTAACGCTCACTCTGAATAAGACAAGAAACTATCTTGCGCTGACTGTCTTATCAAATATTACAGCTGCACGGTATTGCCTGGTGTTAAAGGTACAATATGCAACATAATTTTTGTTTGAAATGTGCTCTACAACACATTCTGTCATGTAGACGCTAACTCTAAGGCTACAGGGATCTCGGTTAATTGCTCCGACTCCAGCAGCGTAGAGAAATCTCATGTTTAGTTTTTTTTAGCAAGCCTCGCTCCTTGGGAGAGTTGGAGGGAGGGGTGAGGAGCTGAGTGTTTCTCTTTTTCAAAATTTTGACTGTAGCTTGCTGGAAATCGCAAATCTTGCATATTGTACCTGTAACTTGATATAGACATGGAAGGGGCTGCCCCCATATCACATTAGGGAGAGACAGAAAGAAACTTTAGAGAAACCCAAATCATACATGATGTTAACTGTAACAAAACAGTTTGTGCCCTCTTATCGGTATATACAAAATTGTTAATTTCTTGCTCGACAAACTTCTTTGTAATTTCCGTGCTGCAGAAAATCCTGCCATGTGTTTAATGTTGTGTACTCTGCTGTTGAAGACCTCATGGCCAAAGTGAACTCCACTCCGAAGAAGAAGGTGCAGGCCAAGCTGAACACAAGTGGTAATCTCATGGTGCCTCCATCGGACCCCACTGTGAATGCTCCCCGCAAATTCTCTGGCTTCACTGGTAAGTTATGGCATTCCAGTGCACTCGCTCCTGCTATTTGCATACAATTCATCAAATCTGTAAAATCCAGTCCTCTTCTGCCTGTGACATAACAGCTGGATTCATTGCCCTTTGTAGGGCCATTTATATTCATCAAAAATGTTTTGGATGATTGCCTTTGCTGCCATGAGTCATCAAACATGCATATCATTGAATAGGTTTACTACTTATAAATAGACAGTCATAATCATGATGTCTTACATGAAACAATGTAATGGCTAAAATGTAATGAAAATGCCTCCCTGTTGATTAATCTATTATCAGTTGCTCATTCCACTCGCACAACAACATTCATAATGTCATGTGTTGTCTTGGGGATTAACCGCGTTCTCCACATACTACAAGGTGGAGAAACAATTAGTGGGGATCTAGATATTATCCCAGCAAGGCATTATTCAATCATCCCAGAACAATCACGCTTCAAGCTCCATCACAACAATATGACTTTTCTTTTTTGTCCCGCCGGCAGCGACCAAAGCCGGGAGCTCCAGCAGCCCGGGCCCTTCCTCGTCCCCCTCTCCTTCTCCGGCCAAAGCCAGCCAGGCCAGCACCCTGTCGGCCCAGTTCGCTGACCCCAACCACAAGGACTGCCTGCTCCGCGAGTTCCGCAAGCTGTGTGCCACCGTGGCCGAGAAGAACGGCTACAACGTCAAGACGCAGGTCATCGAGAACTTCCTGAGGAAAGGTTCCGCGGGAGGTGAGTGTCGTAGTTCGCAATGAATTTACTCTTGGAAATGGCCACACATCCACCTTAATTTGGTCTTCGCTTTGCAAGAGCCTCTCTCACGCGTGCCACACATTAATAGCCACCAGTAGGTTGTCCAGCATGTGTCCATTTGTCCTTTGTGACATTTTCACGCACCACGTTTTGCTTTAGTTTCATGAACTCAACTAGGGCTGCAACGATTAGTCGATCAATCGATTAGTCGATCGATAGAAAATTTATCGAATCTAATTTGAATGCTTCAGAAATGCAAATGTTTGATTCATGGGTCGTTATACAATAATTTTTTCTTGGCTGCTTGTCAGATAAAGCAAGCACATTTAAGACATCGTTTTGCACTCCGGTGACTAGTGATGGGAATTTGCTATTATTTATGACATTTTCTAGACAAAATTATTACGCGATTAATCAGGAAAAAATTATCGTTAGATTAATCGGCTATGGAAAATAGGCCTTAGTTGCAGCCCTGAACTGGAGCCGATGTTCGGATCTTCCCCCAGACAAGTTCCACGGAGATCTCTACCTGACGGTGAAGCTGCTGCTCCCCGGGGTGGTGAAGAGCGTGTACAACCTCAACGACAAGCAGATCGTCAAGCTCTTCAGTCGCATCTTCAGGTGCAACCAGGACGACATGGTGCGAGACCTCGAGCAGGTCTGTCGCCCTACATTCTTCTATCTTGCATTTCTTGCATTTTTTTGTATTTTATTTCACTGATCTTTAACCGGGTTAAGTTAAGTGAGAACAGATTCTCATTTATAATAATGGCGCGGACAAGCGCAGTAAATGCGCAGTAAAAATACAAACACAAACCGCGTCTGTCGTACTCCGTGGGAGTTTGACCTTTGTACACTTCTTATTATTTCTGCAAGGGGGACGTGTCCGAGACGGTGAGGATGTTTTTCGACGACAGCAAGTCCTTCCCTCCGGCAGCCAAGAGTCTCCTGACCATCCAGGAGGTGGACGCGTCCCTGACCCGCCTGGCCCTGCTCTCCAAGGAGGACGAGCAGCAGCAGGAGCTCGACTTCATATCCAAAAAGTAATCTGTCGCGAGCGCTCATGTCGTTCGTTCATATTGGCTGGAGTCGGGCGTGACTGAGGCCATCTTTTGGATAATGTGCCTCAGTGAAATATACCATCGCTAGCACGAGTGAGGAACTTAACACGGTCACCGGTCACATTTGACTTGAAACACATCGGCCGCATTCATAAACCTGCCAGCCTAAATCTAGTAAAGTTGAGTAACCCGGTGATATTGCCTGACTCGGTTTAGTTTCTGTACAGCCAGGCCTATAGCTACAATTTGTTCCACCTCATTTTTGCTGTGTACTTGCCAGAGATTGACTTCACCTGGGGTCTACCCCAGCAGCAAACAGTTGAAATGACTTTTAAATGGCTATATGTTTAAATGGCTAGAGCACCACATCTAGTGCCGCGGTGTGACAGCTAGATGGATCAGTGTTGCCAAGGCGGTTATTAATGGTGTTTTTCTAGCATAGCCAGCTTCTTTTGCTCTGATAGTGGCATTATGTCCATGATATTTTGCTTTAGGTATTATTTAGAAGGTCCGTGTTGAGTGGACTGATTTGTTAATTAAATCGGCAGCAAGGGCTATAGATCGCGTTCATGAATGAGCCACATAGTAAAGTAAAAATGCATGATTAAAGAACCATGAATAGTGGAGTTCAATTTCAAAGAGTTTTCTTGGCAATCCTATTTTTCCAGAGCAGTTAATTGGTCATGATTTTGCTAAATGAATGAATAATTGTAGGTAAGTAACAAGGTAGAGGTGAGGCCGCGATCGAGTGATTACATTTTTTTATTACTTATTACGCCATAGTGTTTAGGGAGGTTTGATGCATTCGTCACGTGTTTACTGTACATTTCCACATCTGCCCTGCGGTTAACGCAATCAACATGCTGATGCGGCACTGTCGCCGTTCGTTGTCTTCATAGGTGCACGAGCAACGACCTGAAATGTATCATCCGACTCATCAAACACGATTTGAAGATGAGCGCCGGAGCGAAGCACGTGTGAGTTCCCGCCGCTGGCTGAGACACGACATCATATACTGTACACAAATGTGTTGGAAACGATAACCATCTCATGTGAAATTACAGTTGACTGGTCCTCCTTTGTTCACGGAAATGTAGTTTAGACGCCGTGGATCCCAACGCGTATGACGCCTTCAAAGCCTCGCGTAACCTCGGCGACGTGATTGAGCGCGTGCTGAGGAACCAGCAGGATGCGTCCAGTGGCTCGGGGCCCAGGAAGCTGCTCACTGTGGAGGCGTCCCTCATGACCCCCGTCCAGCCCATGCTGGTAAGCAACTGTCCTGAGGGACATGGAGAAATAGGAAATATCAGCAATATCAAAGTGAAAGTTTGAAGCAACATTTTGGTATGCATAAAGACAGAAAAAAGTGACATTGACATTTCATTGTGCTTTAAACAAAAACATTTTTAAAAAAAAATTTCTTTTAGTGTGTAGTTACTGAGCAAGTTAACTGACGAATGAATTATCTTTTTGTGTCTTAGGCGGAGGCCTGTAAATCCATCGAGATGGCCATGAAGAAATGCCCCAACGGCATGTACTCGGAGATCAAGTACGACGGCGAGCGCGTGCAGGTCCACAAAAACGGAGACACGTTCAGCTACTTCAGCCGCAGTCTGAAGCCCGTGCTGCCGCACAAAGTCAGTGCCCTTCGCTTAGTTACACGTGTGCTCTTTCCTCACTCTCTCGCTTGTCTTTGTCTCTCGCCCATGCACCACTCGCTCATATGCATACGTTTGAATACACGGATCCTCTGGGCCCCTCCCATCCCCCGGGCTGTGTACATATCTAGGTGGCGTGCAGGAAATCGTTCCTGTGTCCCGTTTTCCCGCAAGGCTCGGCACATATAGCTGATCTTCTAGCAGGATGTAATCACATATAGCTGATCTTCTAGCAGGATGTAATCACAGGCATTTCCTGCAGCAATTTCCTGGCTTTTTCATCCCCCCTCCTCCCAGTGTGATACCGCATAAATGCATGGGTTTACTGCTTCCATTGATCTTCACAGACACAGGGTGTGTGTGCGTTCACGCGTGTGTGTGCGTTCGCCACTATCTCTCCCCCTGCGGCTCCCGTCTTTAGAGACCTATAGTGCTTCTTCATAATCTTGTCAAAGTGCTAGCGATGGCAGGTCACTGGAGGCCTGCACGCCCCGGTGGGTGGGGGGGGGGTTTGGGCTGTGGGGGGGGGCTGTTGAGTAAGATTGTGAGGAGCGCGTGGCATTTCATAACGGATGCCTAATCCCGTCACGTCCTGCTGCGACCCGACCCTGGTGGTTCATGTGTAATCCATCTCTTGTGCCCCCCCGCGCTGCGTGAAGGATATTAATGGTGTTTTGTGGCTAGTTGGCCCTGTGTGTGACACGCTGCTCATCAGCTGAAAGATTAGCCACGGTGGCCTCCCAGCCCCCCTTTGTGCAAAGTTTTATGATTCTCACCGAGACCTTTCGCTACCTTTATGCATTTAAAATGGTGCTTTTTTTTTCTCATGCGACGACCTCGTAAGACGAAGGTACAGTCTGATTATCATTAGAGGTGCTGCTTGGGGAAAGCACAAGGTACGATGAATACATGAAGAACGTGAAACCCGTTGACTCAGAAGGTTCATTTGAGAGCCTTCCCCCTGACTTTAAGATTAAAAGGGTAAATCTGATGGTGATGTGTGGCACTATTTACTTATTTATTCATTTATTTATGCATGTATTGTGTTCAGCTATGGATCGCCTCAAACCTAACCCCCCCCATGTTTTGTTATTTCATCGACACTCCAGGTGGCCCATTTCAAAGAGTTCATACCCCAGGCGTTCCCCGGCGGTCACAGCATGATCCTGGACGCCGAGGTCCTCCTGATCGACACCAACACCAGCAAGCCCCTCCCATTCGGTACGCTGGGCGTGCACAAGGTAAAGGCACCGCCGACGCAGACCAAACACACGCGTGTCGAAATGATATGTCACACATTATAATATCCGCTCGTTTTTATACATAACATAACATAACATGTGTAACATGTAATTGTCCCCCATAACAGAAAGCGGCCTTCCAGGACGCCAACGTGTGTCTGTTTGTGTTCGACTGTATCTACTTCAACGGCGTGAGCCTCATGGAGCGGTGAGTGCACGGCCCTCGCTGCCCCCATTCTGTATGTCTTGTTGCCCTATAGCGGCGACATAGATTAATTGCGATGTCGAGGTGGCTTGACGGTGGTGTATGGTAATGCATGCTGAGGCTGACAGATCGCCGCTCCTCAGAAACCTCCACGTTGGCAAACACAAATGTTGCTCATGATGCTCCAACTCAGCAGATTCCCGCGGACACTCTCGCGGAAGAACAACGAAAATGCTATCATTCCAGCGTGTTTGTGTTTATTTGTTTTGCAATGTGTGCTCGAAAAGTGTCATTTATCAAGCGGCGGTCATTTTTTCACCGTCTTTTTGCAGCGGCCTGCTCTCTGGTCCTCCCCTATAGATTGTTTTGGATACATGGTGGATATTTGGTTCCCCCACCATCTGTCTGGATGTATAAACATCCCCGGGGCACATTCACACACAGGAGCCATCGTTCTCCCCGTCGTGTCAGTGAGGATATAGGGAAACGCGTCAAACCAGCAACAGCCAGCGATTTTTTTTTCTTTTTTCCTCTTGACTGTTTGGAAGCGATTGCAATCCGTTTTCTGAAGGCATTATTTGTTTATTTCCAGAGGAAAATATTTGGGTGCACTTTACTTTACACACCCATATGGTCACAACACCGTATCCTCTGGGCTCGGCGGGGAAGGTGAAATATGCTGTCGGTCGACAGTTCCGCTATTAGCTGCTCAAGTTGGTGTTCAGAAGCCATTCATCAGGCCTGGTTCCCTCGGCTCTCCCCCCGCACCCTCCCCCCCACCCCCACCCCGTGCTGCAATGAAACAACACAAACCATAAACCTTAACCCATAAATGCTGTTTCTTGTATCAGACACCAGGGGAAAACAACAACACCTCGCCCACTACCAGACGCCATAAAAGCGTCTGCATAAATACAGCCGATATCGCTTGGTTAACGAGATGAGATCCGTTTGTTTTTCGTTCTGTTTTGTGGCATGTTGTGAATGTGATACGACTTGAAACACTGTCCCCACCAGGCCTCTGAGCGAGCGGAGGAAGTTCCTCCACGACAACATGGTGGAGGTTCGGAACAGGATCCTGTTCTCCGAAATGAAACACGTCACTGTGAGTCAAGGAAACTCGTCTCTCTCACACACACACACACACACACACATACACACACACACACACACACACACACACACAAGCACGACACATTCATGCACTACAATACACACACACACAGACAAGCACGACACACACACATGTGGTTGTATGTCAGGACTGTATACACACAGCAGGGGTGCTGGATGGAGGCAGCATCCCGCTGACTGCTACAACCTTCTGTAGCTTTCTGTTTCCTCAGGAAAAAAAAACGATCATGCTGCTGTCTCGCCTCA
>OOFB01036904.1:54043-64344 GCA_900323305.1 Trachyrincus murrayi
TTACCGTATCTACGTGAGTCTACCTACAGCAACTGCAATTTATCAACAATCTCATCTGATTGGTCAAGGTCTCAGCAGTCCTGGCTTTCTATTGGCCACGTGTTCCTTGTTCCTTCCTTCCTCTCTTCCTCTCTTCCTCCCTCTCTCTCTCTCTCTCTCTCTCTGTGTGTGTGTGTGTGAGACAGAGAGGGCGTGACCTGGCCGAGATGATCACTCGGGTCATCAGAGAGGGTCTCGAGGGGCTGGTGCTGAAAGACGTCAAGGTGAGATTACCTCCGATAACCCCCCTCCCCCAGCACCCCCCTCTCCTCCTCCTCCTCCTCCAAGCGTTAAAGCATCCCTGACGGATGCACGCGGAGGCGTAAAACAGCCCGTAACCCCCACCTGTCTGTCGCAGGGCAACTACGAGCCAGGGAAGCGCCACTGGCTGAAGGTGAAGAAGGACTACCTGAACGAAGGGGCGATGGCCGACACGGCGGACCTGGTGGTGCTGGGGGCCTTCTACGGCAAGGGCTCCAACGGTACGTGGTGGTGTTGCCTGACAGAAAAGGACCTATTATACGCCAGTTCAAATCAAAATATGTCATGTCAGTTGGTGTAGGGGAGGGACCGACGTGTTGGTGTTCTGCCGTTGCCTGACAGCAAAAAAACGTATTATAAACAAGTTTAAAAACTAAATTAATAATATGTACTGTAAAAATATGTAAATGTGTGATATTGCCGTTAGAGGAGCGTTGGTACCGGGGAGGGTGCTAGCGTGTTTAAAAACGTATAAAGATAATAATTGAGCAAATTGGGAACAGGGGGCCCAGTTTCCTGGTAGATCATGTAATGCTTGGCTTTCGTCAACGTGATGGAGAACGGAGGGCATTGGTACCACGCTGCACCGACAGCAGAGGGATGTTGAGGGCTTAGGAAGGACAGTTTCTCAGTTCTTTGCAAATATCGCACGCGGGATGTCATCTTTTGACATCAAACCTTGGTGAAGGCAGCTTTGTTTTGAGAGACGAGGTGTTGTAGAAAGAATGTAGGGTTGTAACGTTCAGTTATCCCGATAGTTTCACTTGTCACTCTTGAAAGCATAGGCTTCATAGGATTCACAGATAACAGGCTTGTATTTGGAAAGTGGCTTACACGTGAGTTTACAGGCATTAACAGAGTATTACACCTACCCACCCGCTCACACACACACACACACACACAGCCAGTCTACGCAACTCAGCTGTGTGCTCCAAGGTGTTCCAAGGCGTGAGACGTGCATACAGAGTGGGGACCTGACGAGGTAGACAGGAGGTGGGCGGGGGGGGGGGGGGGGGAAGAGACACTGACTGAGACGACGCTGACGAGCACCACTAACAGCAGGTGCACAGAAATAACGCAGGCAGAAAATACACTGTGTGTGTGTGTGTGTGTGTGTGTGTGTGTGTGTGTGTGTGTGTGTGTGTGTGTGTGTGAGAGAGAGAGGAACGTGGTAAAAACTCCTTGACTGTAAAAGGATGATGAGGATAAAGAATGGATGGGCAGTTGCATTTTTTCCCCCTGGTGTCTCTGATTAGCAACGGAGCACAGAGCAGCTGAATGAATCCCCAGCATGCATCTCTAATGTACATAAAGGCCCAATTTATCCTTGATGCTTTCTAGAGTTTGTCGCTTCATACTTTGGGTAGTTCATTAAATAGGCGTTTAGAACTTCTCCGAGAGGAAATCGCTCGTCCGTTGTTTGTTTATATGAAAATCCAACGGGCCCGTAATTTGATAGTCACGCGCCCTGTCCCGTCACCACCAGGGGGCATCATGTCCAGCTTCCTGATGGGCTGCTACGACCCGGACTCCAGGAAGTGGTGCACGGTCACCAAGTGCTCCGGAGGCTACGATGATGCCATGCTGGCCCGGCTCCAGAAAGAGCTGGACGTCATCAAAATCAGCAAGGTCAGACCCGCCTCGAGGGGTGCCACGCCCCAGTCTGAGCCGACGCAGTGTTGTTGAGGATTAATCCTGAAAGTGTGTGTGCTTCTTTTTGCAGGAGCCGAGCAAAATCCCCGGTTGGATGAAAATCGTCAAGAACTATTATCCCGATTTCATTATCCGCGATCCTCAGGTGAGATTGGCCCCCGCTCGTCTTCTCCAACCGCGTCGGTCAAATGCGTGCCTCACGTTAGCGACCCCCGTGAGATAATTGACGGCTTGATTCTCCACCGCAGCTACAGATTTATTAGCCATCCTCAATTTCCATTCACAATGGCATAAACAACGGTTTTCTTCAGGCATGAGTTTCTTCCTGTAAACCCCATCAGGTAGAGTTCGGTGTGAGTTTTCAGAACAAGTTGTTTGGGTAATGGACTTGTTCATCAGCGGTTCTGTGGTTCAGCGCTAGGGGAACCCTCCCCCTGGTTGAAATACGGCCTCCTGTCAAAGCCCTGGCATCGTTCACAGTCACAGGGGCCGAGACTGACGAGGGGGGGGTTGTAGAGAAGCCAGGTCTGCTGGCCTCTTTTAGCTGGAACCAATCACACAGCGTGACTACATGATGTGCTGCATTACTCCCGGCGGTGAGCAGCCTGATCTCCAGATTTAAAAGCACAAAAGCAAACCTCACGCCAGGCCTGATGAAATAGTTTCGGCTGTTTTTGTAACGATCGCACATTAAGTATACTTACTCCTCGCGGTGCCGTGGAAACCAAATGTTGTCTCTCCCTCTCGCTCCAGAAAGCGCCGGTGTGGGAGATCACGGGCGCAGAGTTCTCCAAGTCAGAGATGCACACGGCCGACGGCATTTCCATCCGCTTCCCCCGCATGACCCGCGTCCGTGACGACAAGGACTGGAAGACGGCCACCAACCTGCCTCAGCTGAAGGTATTAGTCATCGCACCGACGCCGGAAAAAAAAACCTTCTTGCTGATTTATTGTCAACAAACCGTAATCTGCCCCTCTGATTGGATGACGAAAGGAAAAGGAATCAGAAAATAATAATAAAATAATGCCTGTGCACATACAGCACCCACGTGCTTTGTTCATCTCGAATATTAATAAATGTTCTGTTTATTAAGAGGATGATAATATACAATAATATTCCAGTTTTTTGGTTTGTATTGCCTTACCTCTTGGCCGACGCGGAATCATAAAAAAAGCATATTGGCTTCAAATGACATTGTACTAGCATGTTGGCTTCAAATGACATTGTACTAGCATGTTGGCTTCAAATGACATTGTACTAGCATGTTGGCGTCAAATGACATTGTACAAGCACTTAACGTCCCGTCAGAAGAGATCAGAGGACATCTGTTGGCCAGCGTCCATTGTCTCATTTTCCAATTTCTTACGGTGCTCAGGAGTTGTTCAGAATATCAAAAGAGAACACCGATTTTGAAGTCACCGCCGGCACGTCCAAGTCCAACGATGACAAGGGTTCGTCTGGCAGTGGGGGCAACTCCCCGTCTTCCTCCCCGTCCTCCTCCTCCACCCCTGGCCCGGCTCCACCCAGGAAGACCAGTGAGTACAGCGCCACACACACCGGACCGATCGACTGTAATAACTACCATTGGGAGAGGTGGGGTAAATGGTGAATAATTGCTGGCGTGTTGACTTGGGTGAATGGGTAATCATTTGATTGTTGTTCATGGTTTGATTGAACACAGGAAATGAAAAACCTAATAGTTGTAATTAAGTTTGGGCAGAGCAGCGGTCATAACGGCCATTATGTGATAAGCGAAGGGACTCAGACCTGTTGGTACACTAATTGCGAGGTCCTAAATGATATACCACACACACATTTCTTTCGTGCTCACAGGTAACAATGGCACAGCCAAAGCCAAGGCGGTGAAGTCTGAGCCTCGCACGCCGGTTCCAAAAGGACCCGGTCCAAAAAAGGTACGCTATGCTTCTTATTTTGCGATATCCCCAACCCTTTGCTGAGGTTACATGACGAATCAACTTCCAGCCCCATCTGTGACTCATGCTCACCAAGTGATGGTAGGTGGACATGAAAAAAACAAACATGTTCAGAGAGACTTGACTGAAACATTTGTAGGTGAGAAAGCTGAATATGGTGCCCATTCCAAACTTGAATAATAATGGGGAGATTATTTCAGCAATTTCGTTGGTGGTCTGTTTCGTGAGTAGGAGCACTTGCCTCACCATGTAATCATGTGAATATGAATACCTTTTCAAAACCTGCTCCAGGTGAAGATGGAAAGCCCTCACAGCAACGGACAAACCAAGCCGAAGGCAACGTCCTGTGTGTTGGAACCACGGAAGGACAAGGTCTGTGCACACCATGTTCCAAGTGAGGGATGATAATGCTTCACGCCTCAGAACCGTTTAACGCACACCTACTCGTTGATTATCCCGCTTATACCGCCGTCATTTGCCAACAATGTAAAATAAAGGTTTTGCACTCAAAATCGAAAGGTTACGAAGCAAGAGCTTACCGTTGTCATGACGACAAATAATTATAGTCCCTTTTACAAGCAAGCCGGTTAGTCACAGTAGAAATTACAACGGGGTGAGGTAAGCAAAGGTTATGGCTCCATCGCCGTAACTCATTACAAAGTATTAAAATTAAGCTTGACTTTAGGTCAAAATTGTCTCGCAGTGTTTTAGAACGGTAATTACACTACGTGTGCAATACACGGTTTTAATGCACACCGGCCATCCAATCAGAAAAGAGTATTCACCCAAGACCGTGGTATAAGTGCAAAAGAAATGTTTCAATATGGTTCCTCTCCACTGTTCATTCATCAGCTTGTTTATAATATTTAGAATGAGGGAAACAAGGAATATCTTCAACTTGTTCTACAAAGCTCAACAAGCTAATGTGTTTCCAGTAGAAACACATTTTCTCCATTCTTGTGAGTGTGTGGTAGCCTCGCCTACAGAATACTTTATCAAATTCATGTTAAGGCAAATATATTACGTAGTTATGCACTAGATGAGACGGGAGTGCTGTTTCAGCAGTCTTGTTTTCATCAAACATCACCCAGCTTTAAGTATGATTAAAAAATATATATATTTCTGCCCCTCTGCAGTAAACCATATGATTTTACTCATCGCTTGTATCCTACATTGTTAAAATGCTAGTGAGTGACTTTTATGCGCTTCGATTCCCACCTCTGATCCTGGCCGTGCTCCTGCCGTCGCCCCCCTCGCCTGTCCAGACCTTGCTGGACATCTTCAGCGGGGTGAAGCTCTTCCTGCCCCCCGCGGTGGATGACTTCGAGAAGCTACGCCGCTACTTCGTGGCGTACGATGGGGACCTGGTGCCCGAGTACGACGCCGCCTCTGCCACGCACACGCTGGCCGAGCCCGACGGAGAGAGCGAGGCCCGTAAGGTCAGCGCCGGCTGGGTGTGGGAGTGCATACGCAAGAGACGGATCGTCCCGCCCTGCTGATGGGGGCCGCGACTCCTAACGCCGCAACCGCGCTTTTATACACGTGCGAAAGCACGTCGTATTAATAAACTTGTAGGAGACGCCCTCTTTCAGGGGAAGGGAACGGTTGGCACCGAGGCTAAACTAAATCATGTTTGTCATCCATATTTATATACTTTTTTCCCCCTTTTTCCTTTACAATGCATTTAGTTTAGTTTAAAAGAAGAAAAAAAAGACAGTACCAAAATATTGTACTACTGTGATATTTAGCTTCCGTTGGCGTACTCCTTGAGATCAATGTTTACAAGTCTTGGATGTTATGGTGGCTGGAATATCTCAACGGATGAGGTATGATGAACACATTTATTTTGTAGAAATAAACCCTTGATTTGCGACAAACTGCATCATTGAAGACTCTTTTGAGCAGATCATAGAATATCTATGAGGACATTTGTCCATCGATGTATCCTGATAACTTTGAAATGTTAATAGGATGTTTTTTTTTTATTATGTTTGGTAATACAAGATGAATTAGATACTGTTTTGGCTGCTATTGGATATGCAGAATTTCAGCCAAAATGCAATAAACAATTTAGGTAACACCAATCTATTACTGTGTGTTTTTTGGGTCTACCTTGGGGAAATGTGTACAGGCTATGAACCTGAAGGAAAACAATTCTGGGCTATAGACACAAAGGAATTATGCTTGTATGAAATAACATTTCAACCCAGTCTTTCACTTAAAAATACCCTTCATTATTTGTTTTTTTACTTTTCCACTTATGGGCGATAATTCCTGTAGAGATTAGAATTTCCAATTATAAGTAGAAAATGTTGCTGAATGCATCACTAAAAGCCTGAGCCAATGACAGCCTTATCTCTGGTAACCTGGGTTACCGTGCTGTCCTCCACGGCGTGGTGTTACTTACACATACATTTGGCCAAAAATATACTGCACCAAAACAGCCTTCTACATGTAGAAGATTCCAAAAATTGTGAAGCCTACTTCACCACCACACTGCAAGTATTGACAGAATATTGGGGATCTATAATTACAGTACCCCATCCCAAACAAACACGACAATGAAATCTCACTACAATGCTTTCCTGGGCCAACTAACAACCAGTTAGTCTCATTTCAACTAAAACCACTTTAATACATTCAGATGCCACCTTTAGCAAAACAAAAGTACACAAAGAAGCATACAGAAATCCATTTTAAATATATATATATATATATATAAATGTGTCCGCTTCATTGTGCAAACCCTGAGGGAAAGTATTCCTGTGGATGCGGTCAGGAATCTCGCGCTCGCTTCCTTCCCAGTAGTCCCTCTTCAGGCCGACTCTCCCGGTTGAAGTCGAACTCCGCTTTGATGTGACATGGCTGAGACAGAAAAGAACAAAACTCAGATGCAGGTGAGAAACTTGTTTTGATGAGCTCCCAGATGAAGATCCTTCCCTTTTCCTAAAGCTTTTTTTGTTGTTGCTCCAAACTCCCCAAAAGCCAACATGTCTTCGATACGTTTAAAAAATAAATAAATGCTTTCTAATTTTCTTTCTCGTCATGGCAAAGCATTACAGTATGGCAGTCCATAGCATCAAGCCGTCAAAGCCCTCCTCTCTGCGACACGGCAGGACGTACCTGTCTGGAGGACTTGGCGAGCGTGGCGGTGCGCGTGGTGCCGGGGAGCGGCCCGGGGCTCTCGGAGCGCTCCAGCAGGAGCCTGGTCCGGGGGACGTGGCTCCAGGACAGACCCAGACCCGCCTGGAGCTCCCCGCCAGCTCCTCGCTTCACGTGGTTGGTCACCTGAAGCACAGTGTCGTTGCTTAGCGTTTCACCGTTACCCCATTTTTTGCATCGTTTTGGGTCTTTGTGACGAATGTGGACAATTTTTGAATTTGGTCCAGTATCGAGCGAGACGCAAAACGTCTGCATTGTAGGCTAAGCCTTTGGGGCAATCGCGCTCTTCAATGTACGTCCTCTAAAAGTGCTTGTTTTTGCCACGACGCTCAGATTATTCTAAGTGTTTGACAACATTATGGAAAGGATCCCTACAGAGAAATAAGTCTTTTTTGATCCGGTCTGTTTGTTATTGTGTCTAACCAAGTCTCGCGAGCCTCATTCACATTGTTGAAATTAGCTAAATATTCAGCCATGACCTTGAAAATCTTTTAGATAACACTAAGGTACAAACACAAATAACTCTTGCCGGCTCTCCAACTCAACCTTCTCCTTGAGTGAGACTTGGTTAGACACAATAACAGACAGACACACCGGATCAAGCGAAAGGTAAAGAAAATGTTTTATCCCTCTGTAGGGATCTCTTCCATAATGTTGTCAAACACGTATAACAATCTGAGCCTGTCAGTGACAAAAACAAGAACTTTAAGAGGACGTACATTGACAGGCGTAATTGCCCAAGGGGTTTGTATTAGACGTTTTGCGGCTGCGTTCTCGCTCAATACTGGACCAATTTCATAAATTGTTGTCAGTTAGACCGAAAATGGGAAAATGGGGTCCAGGTTGAAAAATCCCAAAGTTACCCTTTAAAGAGGCCCCTATTTTACCACCAGGTGTGATATACCACAGCATTGTTGAATAGGCATACTTGATTCTGATTGGTCAATAACGTTCCATGGGTGTGCATTATTTTTTTCAATAACGGGACACCGCTGCCTTTTAACAGTTCCAAATCAATGCGCTACAAATCTAACATTAACAACAACGGTCAAATAGAGCTATCGACCAAATGTTGCTTGACAACGCAAAAACAAAACGCTTGAAGTGCCGCGGAAGAATATTAATCAGTGGATAAAAAAAACGTTATAGATGAAAGTGTCCAATATCTAATAATTGTTAGTAACTGTGGTATCATGGTTTAGACCTTGGACTTGTGATTGCAACTGTAGATATGCATGAGTGTCATTTACGTTGTTACCGTTGGCCCATTGTTGCAGCCCTCTCATTTTAATTGACAGATTGCAAATGAGCCGCTACCCTGGCGCTCATTGTCATGCACCATGGTTTTATGATTGCAATCCAGCGCTGCGTAGACCAACAGGCAATATGGCTGAATACCAATAACGTACGACTGGAAAAAATATATATATATCGTCCGCACTGTGCTCATTTTCAGGTCAGGGAAGTACAATGGAGAGCTGTGTTTCGTTAGAATTGTTTTCTGTGTGTCCCACAAAAAAAACAGTATCTTTAAATTATTAATTACAGCCTGGTGTCAATGTTGGGACAGCCAGATTGCTGCAGTGTTTGTGTATGCGAGCCGTGCCTCGCGGCCAAATGCATTAAAAGCCGGATATGACGTAATGCCTGCTTATCCTCACCAAGACGGCCACATTGAAGTCCTTTGCGATCGTCTTGAGTGCTCCTGCGACTTGCATCATTAAGGACATGCCTGGAGAAACAGACAATTGCAAGGCTTTGTCACGATACATTAACAACCTGTTTAAGACGTAGATGCGGCTCACCTGGTACTTCCCCAAGATTATTTCATGTGGCAGTTTCACTTTATGTAGTGATGCAGTCTCACAAAAACATGATATTTGATGATAAAAGTACCAAAATCCAATTATCTTTCATGATGGTGTACTCACAAGCATGTGGACCAAGGTGTTTCAGTAGTCATTCGGCAAAAATATAAAGTTATAAAGTCACCCAATTAATTTATTTTGTTTTCATGTTTTAATGAGACAGTTTGTAGGACAATAAATACTGATTTTAAATACACATAGAATGATCTTTCTGTGTTTGGCATGAAACATCCCCAGCATTTGTTAGTAGTTTGGGCTACAGTCCTTGTTGCCACACAGCGCTGGCCCTCCCAGAATTCTGCTCAATAAACAGCATGTTTATTCCACGTTTTAGCACCTTGTGGAAACACAAACCATATTGACGGCAATAACTAGGCCATAAAAAGCAAACACCCACAGGGGAATTCATTTCTACGGTCCTCTTTGGATTCCTGTTCAAACCATTGTTTGACTGCTTTATATACACGTTGCCGTTTTGAGAGCGCAAGGCGGTCGATAAAATGACCTGCAGTTTGCCAGGACCTCGCGGCAGTGAGGTTTCACAGGTGGACATAAAGCACAAGAAAACCTTCTCCGAATAATGCCAGCCAATCATCATCAGAAGCCATTTTGGATGCCTATGTGACAAATGAAAAACATTTTTAATTCTGTCGTCATGACTGTGTGTACGACACCATATGGCACGCGGTGCACAAAATCATGGCATCACGATTCCAAAGTCACAAACTTCCGTGAAAACACATCATTAGTTGAAGCCTGTTGTACACTGACATTTACAGGGCCCAAGAGGGCCTTCGGTGTGTGAGGAAACGAGAAGATTATAGTGGGCACCTTCGTTCTGTTTGCCGCCCAACGTTGGAGAGATAATGGCTGACACCGAATCCACGATCACAGCTTTCACCGAGCCAGCACCAAGGGATGCCTAATTATAAAAAGCATGTCAACAACAACACAGGCCTTCATTTTTATTTTGCTTCTTGCACCAGTCTCTCACAAAGTATCCCGTAATTAACACATTCAGGATTGGTATCTAACTAGCAACCTGAAGAGAAGATGTATAGAAGAAAATAAATACAAAAATAACCAAAATAAATCAAAAAGCCCAGAAGCAAAAACAGACCTGCTGAAGGCCACCGCATCTGAGACTGTGCAGACAGCCGAGTAAGGAGAAGATGTCAAACACACGGAAGACACGAATCCTCTGAAGAGCCTCCATCTGTGAAACGTTAAAGCCATAAACAACCCTCCCTCCCAACATCCCTTCACACGCTGCCTTATTTTACTTTACCACAGCCCCCCCCCCCCCCCCCCCCCCCCCCCCCCCCCCCCCCCCCCCCCCCCCCCCCCCCCCCCCCCCCCCCCCCCCCCCTCCCCCTCCCAGAG
>OOFB01036909.1:0-10233 GCA_900323305.1 Trachyrincus murrayi
AGAGAGAGAGAGAGAGAGAGAGAGAGAGAGAGAGAGAGAGACAGACAGAGAGAGAGAGAGAGACAGAGAGAGAGAGAGGGGGGAGAGAGAGAGAGAGATAAAGGCCTAGAGAGAGAGAGAGAGAGGGGGAATATAGATGGAGAGAGAGAGATAAAGGCCTAGAGAGAGAGAGAGAGAGGGGGAATATAGATGGAGAGAGAGAGAGATAAAGGCCTAGAGAGAGAGAGAGAGAGAGAGAGAGAGAGGGAATATAGATGGAGAGAGAGAGAGATAAAGGCCTAGAGAGAGAGAGAGAGAGAGAGAGAGAGAGGGAATATAGATGGAGAGAGAGAGAGAGAGAGAGAGAGAGAGGGAATATAGATGGAGAGAGAGAGAGATAAAGGCCTAGAGAGAGAGAGAGAGAGAGAGAGAGAGGGAATATAGATGGAGAGAGAGAGAGAGAGATAAAGGCCTAGAGAGAGAGAGACAGAGAATCAAAAAGAGTGATGAGGTAAAGAGTAACAGAGAGAGAGAAAGAGAAATCCCATTTCCCATTTCCACACTGGATCAGTGAAAATACCGCCTGCAAAAAATACAAGTGGTGTGTGCTGAATGGTGCTGATTTTGTCGACAGCGTTTGGATTTGGAGCTGCGGTGATGAGCAGGAACAAAGATGAAGGAGGTACGTGTGTGTGTGTGTGTGTGTGTGTGTGTGTGTGTGTGTGTGTGTGTGTGCGTTCTCGCACTTCTGCATCCCCAACAGACCAAGATTTTCCATTCTTTCCTGTCGGACGGACGGGAAATTGTCAGCCAATGCCAATAGTGCTTTGCATCACCGCAGTACCTCTGAAAGAGGGGCTTGGGCATCCTTCACACACGGCCCTCTCCAGCCTCTCCACCATGACGTTGGTCATGTCTGAGGGGGGTCTGCAGCCAGTGACTCTGTTCTGCCCTCTGATCACACAATGACGTCATCATTTCCCCCCCATATACGTTATGAATCAGCATTTGGAAACACGACAGAACAAATACTGATGTTGTGCTTTCCCTGGGGCGTAATTGAATTCCAAAATCTTGATCGTCATAATCCCACGACATCTCCGGCTATTTATGAACAACGAATGCGCTCTTGTAGCGTGCATTTGCATTTGTTATTGTGTCACGTCAACCGCACTGCACCTGTCCAGGTTGCATAATGTCTCACGGAGCTAGGGAGCTAGTACAGCAGCGTACAGCATTCTCCGATCAAATAATGAATATTGGAGTCGTATCTCACGCGGATGGACATTTTTTGCAACTGCCGATGATGGACAGGTTAATAATTGTGGGCAAATGTAAGGATGTAAAATGATAACATACCATTAAACGGCATTAAACCTTTCCACCACCAGCTGACGAGGGACACGCCGATAACAATGAACTGAACAATTGTACATTTCTTTCCAAGCAAGGGAAAAACTATCACCTGCTTTGCACGAAGCATTAGCAAATACATGAATTAGAAAATAGAAATGGAAAACTTATCAACTAAACTCCTTGCCACCATTTTTCACAATTCTTTTGAAACCAAACAAATATTAACATTGATCCTTGGTGTTCTGCGTGGCAGTGATAACATCCTCAAAAAGGAAGTTGTGCCCAGCATTTAATCTATATCCTCCAGAATCCTTGGGGGCGGGATTACCAGTTGTGACCCCCCCCCCCCCAGGTGATGCTGATAAGAGCAGAATATATAGAGTTTCCTAAATCACAGTGTCTCAAATATGCCTTCAGACACCTCCCCCGCTTAGTAATTTCTTCGTAATTCTTCTTTTACTAAACTAAAAGTTGGAAATGATGACGCCAGCAGTGACACTCCCACCTCAACACCACTTCTCCGAGGGTGACATTACAACCTCGCTTTCCTCAAAGTGAAGCGGAGCGACAAAAAAGCCGCGTCCCTAAAACTCCCTTCGAGACAGTGGAAAAGAAGGGGAGCCCTGCTTCCCCCCCGACACGTACAGGTCCGATATTAAACCACGCTCCTCCTCCTCTTATTGTATTTCTAAAGATGAGAATGAAAGGATGAGTGCTGCACCAGATTTCACCCCCATGAGGTACGACCCCGTGGCCCCCACAGCAGCCAGTATCGAATTACTAATGAAATGACTTTCTCTGTCTCTAAGAGCCTCTGTTTTACTTCACTTAACAATCTGGGAGCGAGGTAACGCCGTTTTCCTGGGTCCCTTTCTGACTGCGCCTTCAGCAATAATTGCCTCTTGCTTCACAAACATCTAAATCGCTCGGAGCGTATTCCTTTCTTTTAATGGAATACCTTTTCCTGTTTTTTTTTGCTGGTTGCTGATTGACTTGAAGACAAAACTTGGCATATTGTGCACTTTTAGCTGTAATACACCTGTTTAACCCGGCCCAGGGTCCCTTACCTTACCCTACCAATTAGAAAATACTGAGTTCAGTAAGAGTCATGTTTTAACAACTTTACCGTTTGAGTAGAAATTGTAGAAATGCAATCCGAGAAAAGTAGGCTCATCACATCTGCACGAACAACATCTTCACTGCTGTAACAATCAATACAAAAAAAACAACAACCCACACTACATTTGTTGTGGAGCCATTGTGGTTTTTTGCATGTCTGAAAGTCACAGCGATGTCCTGTCTCCCTTCTTTGGGCGCCTTGGGGAGGAATAAACTGGATTGGGGGTAATTAACTAAGTGGCAGGGGCCCCACACCCAGTGTTTTGCAGCATGCCCATCTGTGACCCACGAGAGTCATTCAATCTTCACGCTGCTGCTAATGGAAATGTATTGATCCCCGCCGCTTCAAAAAAAGAAAGAAATCCAATATGTTCAGTTGCAGTTGCCACAGAAGACATTGTTGAGAGAGCGAGGCATTGTGAGGGTTAAAGGAACCACAAAGTTTTGATCCTAAGCAAAAAGAGTAGAGTAGCACATGGAGTAGAGAGGCAAAGGTAATCTTTAAAGCGACAGCGGATCAATCTGCAATCTGCTATAGCATTGAAATGCGACGTTGTGCATCAATTGTATTTTATGTTGTTGAATGAAAATGGGTGTTTGTGATGGGCTTGTGTAGCCCATCTCATTGTAGCTCATCTCAAAAAAATCATATACTGTGCTACGAGGAATATCAATGTTTAAGGTGAACAGTTGGCCGAATTCAAAATAAATAACCTGAAACAGACTGGTTAAAAAGTTTGGCTTTAATTCTTAACATTACCGTTTGAACAGACACAATCCCATAACTGTCATATTGTATTTAATGGCATCATAATCTACTGTCAACCTTTTAAATCGCAAATCTATGCTTGAGGGCACCTTCGCTGAATCCAATGAATCATCCTTTTATCACTCTGACATTTACGTAACATCGGCCAATCAATTCAACAAGTGTTTTTAAGCTTCATTTATGTCTAACTTTGTTTTGTCCAACTTTTCTTATCCGCTATTATTAAAGATAAACCCTTCAATGGAGCGTGGATACCATTTCTTGTGAGGCTTTCTAGTTGATAGATTGTAAAACTGGGCCAATATTATTACATTATATTTGAAAGAAAACCCTGTTCACTACCTGTGCTGTTTCGATGATAAAACATCATTGATGATGAAACACCAAGCCGAGGTCTACCTCAGCTGGCAGAGCATGGCATTAACGCCGCCAGGGTTAGGGGTGCTGAACCTTGCTAAAAGAACGTATGCACTCGCGATATTATGAGACGCATTGGATAAAAGTGTGCACCAAAATGGCACACATCTATCGTAGACATGCATTCGTTATGTGTTATGCAACCAGTGCTTCATATTTGCATACATTGCTGCAGATCCAGGAGCTGGGGCAGCGGCCAACAGGGAGGCAGAGGGTTTGCTGGCAGAGCAACCTTTTCAAGGAGCTTTGGCAGCTGATAGCGAAGGGAGGAAAGGGCCCATCGATGTTGCGGTCAAGGATTGTCTTTAAAAGGAGAAGCATTAAATAAAAATCCTGAAGTATTTATATAATTTGTGGGACAAATCTAAATTTGATTTGAGGTTAAGAAAAGAAAGTTTCATTAAGAAAATGTTAATCTGTGCAGGCTGTTTAACAATTAGACAAGTAAGAAAATATTGGTTTCAAAGTGTGTCGATATATAATATATATACATGCATATGCAGGTTTTATGACCAGAGTCTGATGCTTCAAGTCAATTTCTTAATAATTGGGCATTTCAACTTAATTTTTTTTCCCCTTCTGCTAAAACTGGGCAGCAGTAGCGTTGAGCTCCAGATAATAATCCAAGGCTCTTCCTCCTCCAGGGAGCAGGAATCAGCCAATTAGCAGAACTTGTCAAGCACCTCAAGGAATTGGATCGCAGCGACTGAAGTGGGGCGCGGCGCCAAAGACCTTACGATTGCCAGATCTTTTGTCATGGACCGCTGCCCTGGCAGGTACTCCTTAGTCTACTTCAATGTCTATGGATGTGATACTGAAACCCTTTCCATGATGGCACCCTGAGTAACACCTATCGCCCCAGTGATCTTACCTGTTCTAGCTAATTAGCAAGCGAACAGTCGACAATGATTCTCCCTGCTCCGGGCCAGCTGAACTCCAAATACATGGCGATCATGTGCGGATTTGTCATTAAGATAACCGGGGGAATTCAATTTGCGATAGATATATACCTCAGTACCATTATGAATACAAGATACCATACTGAGGAATCCAATGGAGGTTCATTACACTGAAGCATACTGTGATTAATGTCTGAAACCTTCCACCCCCCCCCCCCCCCTAAACTCTAATCATCTTTCACTGAGAAACCGTTATCTTCTCATACATCTTCCCTGCATGATTAATTTAGATCGGGACGCTATACACTGATACGACAGTATAATAATTATAATATCCAGGCTCTGATGCAACCTGTTTCCCCTGGTACATCACACGGCTCCTCCTGCTGTCCCCCCACACACACACCACCACATGCCTCACACACGACGTCAAAGGGCAGGTCATTAGTATGCCATACTTTCCCAACACCTCAGACTTCGGAAATCCTACCTGGGAGCAGTGTTCGGACATACTCTGATCACATCTCAAGGTGTGAGCGGCTTGAGCATTTGTAGAGGAAGGGGGGGGGGGGGAAACGATATTGAAACAGCTCTGTTGTGGGCTGTCATTCAAAGTTAGCAAGATAATGACTTTAGAGAGTTTGGTTTATATTTATTTATTTTGCAGATATTGTGATTGTAAAAAGGAAGCCGCTGACACGGTTCACCTTCCTCAGAGCAAATGTAACAGTGAAGCGAAAGTTCCCAGAGGGCCTTGGCTGGCTGTCTTTTTGTTTCTGTCTTTTTTTTTTTTTTTTAAACCTTTCAAGAGTTTGGCGTATGTGCAGCAGAAAGCCTCTGCAAGGTCTTCTGATGTGGCCAGGCGTAGTGGACAGTTTGGTGGGATTTCAGCTCATTTTTAACAACTTTTTCTGTCCAAGGTTATATTGACTGCGAATCACCTTTAGCCTCAACCCCCCACGAACCCACCCTTTGGTCCTGTACTATTAAGCACTTTATGCTGGAAGTCAGCCAGGCACACATTTCCTCCTTCTTCAACAACGATGAAAGACTGTTTACAGGGATGCTGAGGCACACTCGCAGTTCAGCGCTGCCAACTAGTCCACTCTGGAACATCTGATCTCCATCCAAAAGTTCCACACTTCCTAAAAAATACCTACACCTTTTTAGAAACATTTGTACATACAAAATACCAATCACTGTGGGGGCACTCAAACATCTGCTCTAGTAATGCAAAACACGTTTATATGTGCATATATTTAGCGTAGATCTAGATTATTTGAATCCTATTTTTGAGCCTTTCATCAGACATTGAAAATGGTTGATTCTGGATTGTGTATTTGAATGAGGCATTTTGACTTCAGAGTATGTAATCTTGGTTCTGGTATTTGTAAGTGAAGGGTTGATGTTGTGTATCAATGGTTTTCAGAAAAGCTAAAACTCATCAGTTCAGTTAAGTTCAATTTTATTGTCATGTGTATTAAAAACACAATAAAATACAACAAAACACTACAGACCTATAGACTATGTACACAATGCACTCATATGTATACATTATATACACAATATACAGTACATGATACGTTACATATCATATGCAAAAAACAACAAAACACTACAAAACTACATAGAGTATGTACACAATGAACTCATATTTATAGTTTGTAGTTTGGGGTCCAGCACAGCAACTGTGGCAACATTCAGAGTATAGTTTAACGTCAAATGTTATCCCTGTTCACCATCACCATTTTGACAAATGAATGTTTTCTGGTAAACACTTTCACTTGTATTCTGAGGAAAAAAGGCACAGTATTGATAAGAGGCATTGTCCCACAAAATCAGTCTCAGTCTATCGCGTGGCCGATGAGGATGTATGATTATATGACAACATAAAGTGTTGGCTTTATCAGGGACCGGGAGCTGTTTTTGTCTTATCAGGAACACAAAAAAGTAACTTTTGATTGTCACTATAGTAACCTTCAAAATAGTTCTTTTTTTCTCATGTTTGTTACTTATAGTAACATAATACCATAATTTATCATAGATTTTTTTTATGCCTAATTTGGTAAATGGATAAACAATTTCACTGTCAAAAAAGATGTAAATTTCAATATAATAGTGTAATATTTGAAGATGAATTGCAATGGCATTCTTGCCCCAGTCACATGATGCATGGCCAAGTAATACGACGTATTAGGGCAGCTGGAGATGTGTATCGATACTTCAGGAGTTGATCTGCGTGCTCAGAGGACGCCTCAACGCCCTAATCAATATTATTGGGGGTTGGAATGTAATGCACGCCCACACACGCACTTGGTGGAACAACATTTCGGTTTCAGAGGAAATGAGCTGCCAAGATAAAACATTAATTTCAGTAACATGGTGTCTTCCAGGCAGGGCCAGATTCACAAGGCAGCCCAAGCTAGGAAGACTGACTTACATCAATACCGGGAGAAGTAGAAGAGTCATCACACTACCAGCTACAGTCAGAGTATCTGGACAGGTTTACAACAGCTCATTCCAGACCAGCAGATGAAACCGCATCGGTACTGCATAGGCTGGATATAAAAACTTTCTCAAGCCATATTGACTTATACCCCCACAGGTATTGTCTATGCCTATACTTTATTGGGTTGTTTTAATTATATTGGGCAGTGAAAATACAGTAGCGCAATGCATCTTTTTGCTTCCTCACCTCCCGGAAAAAGCTGAGGCCTCAGTTTTTACTGGTGTTAGAAAATATGCAAACCCAAACATACAATCATTAGGGAGCACAAAACCGTGAAGGACTACAGCCATAAAGTATGTATCATCTATATATATCTACTTCTTCAATAACCAGTTGCTCTATAGGCTGTGCAGTACAAGCAGGTATTAATCAAAAGTAAAAGTTCCCGTGGCGTACATTAAAAGATGAAGCAAAAAGCAAACACAGCCACACAGCGAGAATGTAGGAAATGTACAATATGCTACAGCGGAGCTAGCATAGCACGGCTTGCTAAACTCAAGACATGTGAAAACAGCGGCGCTTAGCAGAGCTAAGCCATCCTTCCAGAGATATAATTAAGTTCATGTCAAGGGAGGAAACATCAGATGGCAATAAAACTCAAGAGTCCACAAAGAAACACTGTGGCATTTGCAATTTTGTGCTCATTTTTTCCCCTTCACCAGACAATTAAAACACGACAATATATTTCAGCCTGTATCCCTCTGTAACATTTCCCTAAAATGGTTCATGGCTGAATTTCACAATACAAATCTGGAGTACAGTCAAACTAAAAAAATGTAATAAATAATATGATATTCCAGCGCATCCGTTCGGGGCGTACCAGAGCCGCAAAAAAAAAGACAAGACATTCAAAAATATTTCTCTTGGATAGAGTAATGGGCTGCTAGGCCGTTTGAACAGTTCCTGGGTTTATTTAACAAGGACTTGCGAAAAGGGAGGGTCTCTCTTTGTGTGGATGAGTGATGATGCTGCCAGTGCATTGGCTTGGGGAATTGCTATCTATTGATTCCCATGCCAACACATGTGTGTTGGCATGGGGGAAGGTGTGTGTGTGTGTGTGTGTGTGTGTGTGTGTGTGTGTGTGTGTGTGTGTGTGTGTGTGTGTGTGTGTGTGGGGTGGAATCCACGGTGGATTAAAGTGTTCCGTTAATGGGCCGGCCGGCTCCCCCTCGCTCCTCAATGATCAGGGCTTATGAGCCATATCCCACACCTTGCAGACAGTCACAGGCGTTGCGAGCAGTCCATTAAACCCCCACAAGCACTTCGACAAACAGCTACACGTGGTCCCGTTTATTAGACGAGCAGATTATAAAAGAGGATTTCGTTGCTCTTTATTCAAAGTCCCTACCTACCGTCTCCAAGCCTCTTAACCATTCACCACTACCATCTCCAAGCCTCTTAACCATTCACCACTACCATCTCCAAGCCTCTTCCCATTCACCACTACCGTCTCCAAGCCTCTTCCCATTCACTGCTGCCATCTTTAAGATGCTTCCCAGTCACTGCCGCCATCTTTAAGACGCTTCCCAGTCACCACTACCATCTCCAAGCCTCTTTCCATTCCCCACTACTGTTTCCAAGCCTCTTCCCAGGATGTGTATTTTCAGAGAACCGAACCAGAAGACAGCCACCATACCCCCACTATAACCACACCTACATGTGGTTTGCCATCTGAAATACAATCTATGGTGACAGACTGCTGCAACAACAACAACAACACCATTAAGGGAGTGACACTCTTATATAAATGTTTCAACATATATATGTGTGGGAATGATGATCGAAATGATTTAGTGAAAGAAATAAAAACATTGTCTGTTAATGTGTTAGCATGTTATTGCGGTTTGACACTGGCTGTCTCCATTTTCTTCTAATACGTTGTGGTATTAAAATCACACTCCTGTGATGTATCAAGCGAAGCAATACGGTTTTTTTATTGAGAGTGAGAGAGTGAATGTGATTCGGCCAGCAAACAGTGGTGGCTTTCATTTCAGCAACATCTGGAAAAACCAAAATGAAGAGAGTGTTCTCGGGAAGTAATACAATTGCAAAACAACTCTTTGCTAACTGTGTTATCAGAGCGCTTCAGGAGGAGACTTCAACATGAAGCTTCAAACACATTCTTTAAATAGCCACTTTGAGAATCCTGTGGGGCTTCTGAACAGTTTTGCAACATGTGTGAAGAATGAGGAACAGCTAAGAAAGCAAACCGAGCATATTGTTACTTATTGATATATATTTTATGACTATACATAAATGCGTGTATGTTATACGTTGATATTATACGTACACTGTCTATCTGTCTGTGTCTGTTCATCTGTCTAGCTCTCCATTCGTCTGCCCATCTCCGTCTGTCCATCCGTCTGTTTATTGTCGATCTATCCGTCTGTCTGTCTGTCTGTCTAGCCATCCATCGGTATGTCTGTCGATCTGTCTCATACTTCAGAATATATAATGAGTTAAATTCCCTCCAAAACATGGGAATAATGTGTGCCAGGACTTGGGAACGGTTTTTGGTGTGTTAGGCTTAACTGTGGAAACATGAATGTTTTCCCTGTCTCTATAAACAGAACGGCAAAGCCCCAAATCTCGGCCCGGGATAGGACGCAGAGAACAAATAAGAGAGACAAGAACCCGTGTGTATATAACAGGACCACGGCAGGCCCTATGAAATGAGCCACACGATTCTCTGACACAAGAGATCAACACCCATTTAGGTTGGAAACTTCACAGGCAGATGGAGGCTATACGCGATCGGAATGACTAAATCGCCTATAGAGGAAAACAAAGAGGAAAAACCCCAACATGAATCATCCGCGGTGTCTAAACACTGGCGTTGAACTGTCGACTTAGTGTTCTGCAAAGTTGTGCAAGGCTTTTCCGTTCCATTTTCACTGGGAACTGGAGATATGAGGAAGATTCATAGTCGCTATCTGACTGCGGCTTTCTCTTAATGTGCTCGTGCAGACGCTGGCCTGGGCTACTTCATTTGATCTTCAATTACAAAACCACGCAAGACCGCATGAGGACATTTTGTTTGAATTTTCCGTTCCAATCACACTTTCTCATGATTAACAACTCAAAAACATGCACCCATAGAATACTCGTTGTATGGGAGTTTAAAAGGGCTCCTGTTTCCTCGTTACAGAGTGGATGGGAGGAGGCTAGGCAGAAGGGCCGTCACG
>OOFB01036910.1:9963-27423 GCA_900323305.1 Trachyrincus murrayi
GGGGTTGAAAGGGGGGGGGGGGGGGGGGGGGGGGGGGGGGGGGGGGGGTATATGTCGTTTTATTGTTACAGCCCTGGGCTCTGCAACATAAAATGATCAATATGTGGCTGCAGAGTAATTAGCCTCGGTGGAGTCGCCCCTCCATACTAGTAGGCTGGATGTTAGAATACATTGACTTATACCGAATCGATTTGGCAGGCTTATCCACAGGGTGGTTGAGGATGGATACGTGCTAAGTCAATGGAGGGTGGCAGTCCACGGATTGCCGATAGGCTTTAACCACTGGTTGTCGAGGGCTGTCTCGTCCAGCGCAGCTTCTTATGCTAGGTTCTTCTCCCGGGTGTGTGATACCTCCTCGACACACCTCTAGTACTACAAGTACTCCAGTACTATTTGTGCGTCGTGCTTTCAGTCTTATAGGAATCCCTTGGAGGGGAGCGAAACAAGAGGGAGAGCGCCAAAAGTGTTTTGTATGTGGTGTTGGGAGGAGAGAATAAACATGTTGTTCTTGTTTTCTTTTTAAAATCACAGAGCAGAAAGGCTGCAGTGTTAATAAGCACCCACTCAGACACATGTCATTAGGCAGCGAGTAATGGCACAGCCTTGAAAAGAAATGTTTCTTTTCAACTGTCACACTGTAATTTTGCCTTTCCTGTCTGCACCATTTAGGCTAATTAATTAACCTTGTTATCTGCTCAGACAGATTGGATAATTGCACGGCAAATGCAAATGTTCCAGTGTTACCGGGATTTCCATTTGGCGCATAATTAATCTGGGAACGAAAGAAAGATCTTTAAGGCTCTGTGTACACTATTGGGGGACGTCGGGAACAATGGGGAGCTAATTTATTGCATGATCAGCGAGGACTATGACCAATTTATACTAATCAGGAAAGAGATTGCTTAAGACCCAGCAGAAGCTGCCAGCCGGGGAGAAAATTTAATTGGAGAAAATGTAGGTGGAAAATTGTGTTTTGCTTCAGTTTAGAATGTCAGGAAGAAGAAAAAAAAAAGTGATTCGACTCGATTCATGATGAACATCATAAAACATTTGAGTCTGTTCGAAACATGATTGTGGGCATCGACTGCCACTGCCCGCTGAATTTTTAACTCAAACGTATAGATGTTGTCACCCAGCCTACTGCCCACTCAAAACGCCAGGCCACACACACACACACACACACACACACACACACACACACACACACACACCGTTGCCTGGACACAGGGCAACCGCAGCAGCTGCAAAAAGCTGGAGATTGTCAATAAAATAAAAATTAAATGGCATTACTTACAAGCCAAGGTTGGCCGGCTGCCAATGGCCAGCTTATAGTAGTGGAGCGCCTCAGAGTGCTTGTTGTTCTCCTGCAGTAGCAAGCCGCTGAAAAGAGGCGAGAAAAGGCAAGAAGTTACCAAGGAGGGCTGGAGAGGAAGGGGTTCTTAAGTAAAAAAAAAATAAAGAAGGTTTTTACAAAGAAAGACAAGGTTAAAGGGTGTTGATTAATGCAAGTTTGAACGTCTGCGGTCCGTGACTGGATCTACTGTTCCCCCAAGGCTGACGAACAATGATGTATAACTAACACTCCACACACTGTCAGGGAGGCCACACTCGGGGGAATACAACACAAGACAGCACTTCCTCTGTGGCCGAGGCACATATCAATGGGTGGAAACACACCAGCAGATGGCCGTGTTGAAAGGGGGAGGCATGGTTAAATCATTACACGCACACCTCTAAGTAACCGGAAACTGGCATGTGTGAACAAACGTAACAGAAAACCCGACAGAGATACTGTTATCACAAGATCAGAGCTGTAGTTACAGCGTTTAGAGAAGAAAACGACGAAGCGAAGACGAAATGACAGATAAGGTGAAAATGAAATATGAATAATATGATATAATATTTGGCATACAAGTATGCAAATCTAAAACAACGCAGCGATAACTCACAGGTTGTAAAGCATGTCGGCCATGTTCCTTCGGTAGTAAAGGGCGTTTCGGTAGGCCTGTTCGGCCTCCTCCATCTTGCCCTGGTTCTTCAGGACGTTCCCCAGGTTCCCCCACGCTGGCAAAAAAACAGAACACAACAGGTTAGTTCAAATTGTCAAGAAGATAACATTAGGACTGCTCACCATAACTCAAAAGAAAAGCCATTTTGTCTCTCCGCCTTCATCGCTCACTGCTACGGGAGACTCTAGTTTTTTTACACTCCCAAGACAAATGTTGATCTGGCCGATGCTGGGACATCTGGAGCTGAAGACGGTGCTGACAGGACCTCATACGGCTGAATGAGCTCACACACCAGAGGACTATTCATCTACAGGATAAATATTGATAGTGTATACAGTATATATATATACACAGTATTAGAAAAAAATGTAATCTTAATACAATGCGCAGCTGCTAATATCACTTTGAGCATGCGGCAGACGAGTCAAGTATGTATAGGATTTGAAAAAGAGAAAAATTGTCATCGAATAGTTGTGTTTTTTTCTCTTTTTCCACCGTCTAACCTTTCCTTTTGGCTCGCGTAAGGGCCAGCGGCGTGCGGTAGTGTGTAGAGACCAGATTACACTGGGATCCCACAGTATATGTTAGACGAGCATGCAGCCATTGTGCTGCGGCGCTGGTAGGGCGACGAGGACCTGCCAGAATAAACAGCTGTCGTGTGCCTCCGCACCTCCTGCAGAATCTGAAGAGGAGATTAGCGGACACAGCGTGTCCCGACCGCCTCGCTGACTTGCGTGTGTCCTCCTCCGCATCACTTCCAATCTACCAATACTCAATACGACGGGAAATGCTCCGGTCTGGGATCCATGCCCTCCTGAATAGTTTGGTTGGCGTTGGCTGTTGCCAATCCGAGATGTGTTGGCAGGCGGGGGGGGGGGCATGCTATCAGATGTCGGATTAATGGAGAAGACGTGAGCGGAGAACTAGACTGTCTTCCGATATTAAACTAATTATCATAGTTGGCAATAGGTTAATGATAGGATGTGAGGTGGAGAATTAAAAACAGCTTTGCACGTAATTAGCCATGGCTAGAGCAGGCTTAAACAGATTGCATGCTTAATTGCATTCAACACCTGGCCTAAAAACATCTATTTGGCATACTGCTCAGACAGACTTGTGTTTGAAACGTGTGTACACAGCGGGTATGCCTGATAGCGTGTGTGCGCTTGTCTCACCTTTGGCAGGATTGACGTAAATCCCTGATTTGTAGAGCATCTCTTCGTTCCGCCAGTCTCGGTTCCTCAACATGGTTTTAACACCAAACACCAGGACCAGGGCCGCGCTGCAGCCCAACAACACTGTCCGGGAGCCTCTGCGAGGCAGACGCACGTACAGGGACCTCATCCCCACGGCCACCAGCAGGCAGAAGCCCATGCTGGGGATGTACAGCACCCTCTCCGCCACCACAAAGCCCACATAGAAGAAGAGGTTGGTGGCGGGCAGGAAGGGGATCGCCATCAGGCCTATGGAGAACACCACCACGTTTTCAGTAGCGGGGAGCGGAGTCCTCGCTTCGTAGTGTTTTTTGGTGCCGTTCTGGGCACTGCTCGCGTGGGCTGGCTCTGCCTGGTGGTGGTGGTTATCGGTCTGCTCCTGATCACTGCAGTGGTAGCTGTGTCCGTTGCTGTTGCCGTGTCCATTGCGGCCGTTGGAAGTGCAATGCGCTTTGCCGTTGGCCTCCTTGCTCTTCGCTTTGGGATGTTGCGTTCGCAGGCCAAACCAGGCCAGCGTCAGCAATCCCGAATAGAACGCCAGCGTTTGAAGGTTCCTCCGATCGGCGAGGCTTCGGACCAGAGGCAGGGCGTCCATGGACCAATCGAAGCTGAGGGTGTCCGGACAGAGGAGGAGCCAAACGTTGACGGACGGCAGGTAGAAGAAGGTGAGCGTCCGGGTGAGGAGCGACGGAGAGTCGGCCGCCGGGTTGTCGGAGTTGGAGAAGTTGGGGGGCTTGTTGCCCATCCAGTAGAGGCGGCAGGCCAGTAGAACGGCCCCCCAGGCCGCCAGCAGGAACACGTTCAGCAGCAGGTGGACGTTTTTCCTCTGAAAGATGGAGAACAGAGTTCGAGCCGTCAATAGACTAGAAATGGAAATTTGATCTGCGAGAATATTAAAATATAGACCAGAGTTCAGCCAAAGCTAGTTCTATGGCCTCTTTGTGTTTAGAACACAGAAATTGAGCATGACATTGAATTTTATTAAATTTTTTGGATTCTTTTTGGCTCAAGCTGGAAGAAATCATTTTGAAAAACTTTTGAACAACAAGTCTCACTGAACAAATCCAAAATGACCTTAGATCACCTCTACCCACCATTACTGATTGAAAATAAGGAGTTCATGCCAACATTTCTTACAACACTGATGAAAACAATAGTTGTATTCCCTGAGCTTATCATTAATCAAGAATGCACACGCCACACAAAGATGATCAGCCCATCATTTCGACACCGCCCCTCTCTGTGGTTTGTGCAAACTTTACAGACCTTCAGAAACATCCACAGCTGAAGTCTACTGGAAACATGAAATATATAGAGCTATTCATTTGTTTCAGAAAATCATATGACTAGGTGCGCTGAAAAGAGCTCCCACGTGGGATTAGTGAAAAGGGCCATTGTGCTATGCAGAGAAACCTTAATAGCCAAGGAGACAACAGAAACATCCCAGACATGCACCCCTATGGTGACCTCTGTTCAAATCACGGTAGCCTGGCACAGGAAGGTGCCCTGGCAACGGCTCTCGCTGCAGCTTGCAAGGACAAAGCAGAAGGGAGAGGGAGAGGGAGAGGGAGAGAGAGAGAGAGAAGAATCTTTGATCTCATGGATTAAAGCCCAATGTATCCAACCTTATGGCCTGCTGAGGTGTCCTTGAGCAACACACTATTCCCATACAAGCTTGAGCAAAGTGACCCTCACCAGTGAAGAAGGGGATGTAACACAATTTGCTAGATTCTAAAGAAGAATAAAGAAGCATTTCTATATACATAAATCTAGCATTGTCAGTATTACAGTTGACCTAAGCAGTTATTCATGTCCATATGGCATACAATGCTGTCTTAATATCCCATTTAAAAGAAAACCATTAAATAAAAATAGCATAAGGTCACCTGTCAGAAAATATAGGAAGATGCCTGGCAACGACCTGTGGTAGCTTTGGAAAATAAGGGTTTCAGTTGCTTGGTTACAAAATGCGCTGGTAGAAGCGTGAATGACTCACAACAGGACTCCATTCTTCCTCAAAGATGAAGGTGCAATGGAGTAGAGCTGTACAGGTGTAATTTAAAAAGGCATTTGAAAAAAAGGGGAAGCACTCTATTGTCTCTGTCCGTCATACCCTCTTTATTATCATCTGTGTGTATGAAATCTTAATCTTTCTGTCATGCCCTCTTTAACACGTTTTCACACGTTTGGGGAAGCGTCTACTATAGACTCTGTTAAAAGGTTTGGGCAGCGAGGGTTGTATGGCTGAGTTTCTACTACTCTTGGACTCGGGATCTACAGCCACGCCTCTCCTATTGGCTACTGCGGGTGTAGGCCCCTGCATTGGCCAATAGCACACCTCTAGGGAGCAAAGTAAAGAATAAACCAATCAAAACCCAATTATGGGAAATAGCCTAGTTTACCCACAATCATCGCCAAAAAAAACATGTTATGCTGTAAAACGAAAAGGTTCAAGAGGCCCAATTGATTTTATGTCCATCAATTCCACGGGGCCCGTTTCAAATATGTATTCACAAGTTTTATTTAACTCCTGGACAGCAGATGACTTTTATGTGCCTTGAAGGAACCCCTTCCCAAACATAGCGGGTTGTTCCGTACTCGAGGTCTCTGATCATGGATGCCTGGGTCTGCGGGGATGGGCGCAGTGCCAAATCCCCCAGCATGCACCACTGTGTGCCACTCTTGCCTGTAGAGGGTTTTGTGTTGCACAAGGCTGGTTTTTTTTATTACTTCCACCCCCTTCTGTTCCTTCCCCCGACTCTCTCAAGTACCTTTATCCTCGCTGTAATGAGACCACCCTCCAGGAGGGAACCACGCGGTGTGTGTGTGTGTGTGTGTGTGTGTGTGTGTGTGTGTGTGTGTGTGTGTGTGTGTGCGCGCACGTGTGTGTGCGTGCGTGTGTGTGTGGTGCACATGTGCATACATGGACGTGCGCCAGTCCTTCCCACCACGCTGCTGCTGTTGTTGTCCGTTTGGACGTGTGCCCACACATACTTGCTACCTGGCCCTATGACAAACAAATATGTCATTACGACTGGTCCCGGGGCCGGTGAGACACCGCCCGGCCAAAACCACGTCCATATGTCTGGGGAGCGACGTCGGGGGAGCCGGGGTGTTTCATTTGCATGCGTGTGCTGCGATGGATGAAAAAAATTTCATTTTCTTTTCATCGCGATCCGAAGCAGAGGGTAACGTCTCTGAGCGACACGCCGAGCGGAATTACAGGACGCCAGCATTCCGCGTTGACATCATTACACTCCTGAATGTAGCCCGCACGCTGCCTCCCGGGGGGACGCCTTTGACCTTGCTAGAAAAACACGCACAATGGCTACGAATGTGAAAAGAAACACATCAGTAGTCCGTAGACTTGTCCCGAAGAGTGTAACCCCGCAGTGACGAGAGCAAGCAACGCACGAGGCGCCATCTTCACCATCATCATCATCATCATCATCATCATCTCCTCCTTTAAACAAAAGGCGATTCCTCCTCCTCGAATATGTCTGCGGTGAAAACGATGCCGGCCCTTTAAAAGAAAAAAAAAGTTAAATTACGGGCACGGCGAGGGCTCCCCCCGGGCTGCGGCTCCATTAGGTTGAGCGCCACGGCGTTTCGGCTTTGTCTCCTTTGTCTCTAATCCGTTTTAGCTTGAAATAAGTGGTTTAGCACAACTCCATAGGAGGTATGAGCTCTTTTACTTCCCCTCGCCCGTTTCCCTTGTGTGTGTTTTTCAGGCAAAATCAGTTCAGTATTGAAACAATTTAGCCTTTATAAGGCTCCCTGGAGGAGAAAAAAAAGAGAGAAGAAATCCCTGGAGATGAGATGGAAAACAGGCCAAGTTACGCCATCTCTATTTGTGCCACTGCCCACACTTGATTGGGAATAGTGGGATAAAAAAATCAGCCACTGCTTTTCATGCAGGCGGTGTGCGTATGTGTGTGTGTGTGTGTGTGTGTGTGTGTGAACAAACAATGTGGGAAAAAAAACTCTTGTGGGGGCAAAATTAATTAAATGCTTTTGAGTCAGTGTTGCATTCCCTCCATACCAAGTTTTTTTATTTTCCTCCACCGAATTGCCAGATGCACACTACTCCACCCCCCACCCCCATCAAGAGCATTTTCAAAACAATCAATCACCTGTCAGATCTAACTAAGCTGCAAAGCGGCAAACCCTGCACCGTCTACAAGGTGTGCAGTAGCACACGGTTGACCTTTACCCCCCCCCTGCACACCCTTCCCTTGTTATCCGCGGCATCAATTGTCTTGGAAGAACTTTCATCAGGATCCTGCATGGGCCTGATAGGCTTGTAATGAAAGCGAGATTGAGATCAAAACACCCATCTATAGGCTCCCACTCACGGAGCACAATGACCCTTAAAGCCTGCCGCACACCTACGCCTGGGCACAGAAACAGACAAACAACACATCGGCTTTTACTTGTTTCGTAAGCCATGGGCGGTAGCCATTGGTTTACTGCCGAAATACCAAGTGTAGATGATGCGAGTTAACTAAATACATTCAGAGTAAACAATACAACCAACGAGAGGCATTAGCAAGACAAGTCCTTCTTGTGGTTTTACAGCAACACATCGTCTCAGGAGAAGTGAAATCTAACATAGTTCTTTTGAGACACGCTCAACAACAAAATACAAAAATATAATAATAATCCATGGAAATTCATAAAAATTACAAAAAAGCTTAAGCCACGTACGTCATGCAAATTATGGAAGAGCTACAATGGCGCAGCCTATACAGTGACGATGCGGGGGCCTTCATCTCAGTTACAGTGTGGCGCCACAGCACAGGGTCACGCGGAACGCCGTTTGATGCTCACAGCTTGACCGGCCAAGGGGATGGAATAGTCCCTCAGCTATGTCTGCCTCACACACAGCACTCCTGATCAGAGGATTTATCCTGGGTGAAGCGATCACAAAACCCTGCAGAGTCAGCCGGTCTCACCCAGAGACCTCACAAACCACCTGGGGGGAGATCTGCGACAGAGCAGAACCCTGGAAATTGGGCGGTAATTATAAGCACTGTGTAAGAGACAGAGATAAAGACGGTATATCTATATTGACTGTGAAACATTTAAGATAAGCAGACACAGCAGTCGGGTCACTAGTGACGAGGAAAGGGGGTTGGAGACAGAGCACATATGATAAAGAAAGAAAAGGGAAATATTTTGCTCCGCCAAAATGTTTTTTTAACGTCAATGAAGCTACATATTTTACCCACTAGATGTGGTGGTCACACAGAACTTATATGCAATACTTACCTAATAATAACCCTACCCAAATTATGACCAGGCGTCAATGTCTCACCGAGTGAAAATAAATACAAATTACAGAATTAAATTGTGGTTGATGGTTGAAACTAAAATATAGTGGGAAAATTCTTGCTAATTTGTGTGAACTAAAAACTAGGCCAATTTATGCGCTCTTGTTTAACTTTTATTAATGATAATTATTAAACCAACAGAGGATCAATTACCATCCCAAGCCATCAGTGTCCATTCCCAGTCCATTTAAGATGAGCTTTCACTGAAGAAAAAAAAAACTCCTTTAAAACGGACCTCTAAGAGACGTGCCGATTTTGCAACATAAACGGCTGATGGCTTCATACCAGAGCAAAAAGAAAATAGGCCGAAATGATCTTCCCTCTCCAATTGCCACAATCAGAACACATTCATTTCCTCGTCAGCAGCAGCAATCAGCCATAGAAATCTACGGACCCTCTGCAAAGGCGTAGGAAAAACAAATCTTGTTCTATTCACCCAGATGGAGAGCTGGGAGGAGATGAGGGATGAGGCTGTGTGCTGCCTAGGGTAATGAGATACGTAGGCTACAGATAGACATGGGGGCAGGCGCTGTGCTAGCTAATAAACTCAGCCGTCTCTAGCCCCGGTCGAAGACGACCCCGACATTACGCTTGAGGCCTTATTGCAATATCAGTGGAAAATGCCCTAGCCTGATGCATTATGGGTTGTCATAGTACTAATACTATGTACTAGTGTTAATAGTAAATAGTGAAAATCCTGAAAGAATTTCCAAAGGTTCCAAAAGAAACTGGGGGAAAGTGTGAAAATGGACACAATTTAAATATTACAGGTATGGAGGTTGTCCGCTGTTTGCTCAGAGCTCAAGGTTGTCATTCAAGAATTAGATTTTTGCCACCTAAAACATGCCAAAGCAACAATTCCTTGTATTCATATTTTCAAGTGAAAATATGAAACAAACAGAAACAACACAATAGCAGTAAGCCAATCTCCACTCAAGTCCTTTACATGAAATGTAGATGAATTCTATCGTTTCTAAATTCTATATTCATTTGTTTCCAAGGCTAGCTTCAATGTGCCTGCAAAGCCCCACGGGGAGCGAACCGTGACAAGATGCTGATTCAAGTTTTAGAGGAGTGACTAAAGAGAGAGGAGACTGAGAGTCACACACACACACACACACACCCCCCCACACCCACATCCAAACACACACACCCACACCCCACACACCTCTTGGGTTTACTCTCTACAAAAATAGATTTGTCCGGGCTGTCCACGCCTGGTTTCCCAGTCATTATTATTCATTTAGAAGATCAGAGCCACTGCATTGCAGGCTTTTACGAGGGGTGATAAGCACCAAAAGAGCATGCATGAAGGTTACGACAAAGCTACAGCCGATGTCCTAGACGAAGCACATCTGCCGTCAGCCACACGTCAGTGTCACATCATCGAATAATTGATTCGGTGCCATCGGTCCTCTCTGAGCCTTACTTAAAACTGTCACAATCCTGTGCGGTGTGCTTATTCCTGCACCATATCCCTACAGTGCATTTATGAAAGTAATAGCCCTTTACCATGCATAATATGATGGGAAACCGTGGTCAGTTGGTACTTCTGCACATCAAGTACACCTATTAAAGTAGGGGGTCAGCAGGGAGAGGCCTGAGATAGAGAATGAGATAGAGGAGATTATAGGGAACACGGGAAGCCTTTGGTGCACACTGGATGAAGTATCCTGGAATTGTCTGCCTCCCGTCTTTCAGGTCTTGGGGTATCCACGCGAGCCTTGGACTCATGCCAGGGTATTGTAACTCTAATATTGCCTCTGCCTCTCCCGCATGCCTGGAGATTACTAATGAATCTAGGATTGAATGGAGAATTTCCAGATGGGCTGGCAACAGACCCTGGCAATCTCAAGCTCGAAGTTCAAACATCTTTACTGTCCCCAAGGGGAAATTGGTTGTGCAGCAGGAGCACACATTCAGCACCGTACACATCACACATAGACAAGACAAGGAGCCCAACATGGTTCATATATATATATACAAATATAAGAGCCTATATCATAAAAGTGATTTATCCCACAGGGATAAAGGAGTTCCTGGTCATTTTTGTCTTCCCCCTTGGCAATCTGAAGCTCAATTCTCCCTGCAGGGGGTGGCCCGGACAGTCCAGGATGGCATGGGCCTTCCTGAGCACCTGGCTATTAAAGATGTCATTTAACTGGTCGTGTCCCTCTTACCGGCCACTTTCATCAGTCTACTTAGTCGATTTATATTAAAAAGAGTCACGTTTCCCAACCAGGCCACCATACAAAATGCCACAACAGATTCAATAAAAGCCTAATAAAAAAAGAGACATCATAACAGTATTGACATTAAATCCTCTCATTTTGTGTAAGAAATATAACCGCTGCTGCACCGGGGTAGGAGGTGACCTTCTAAAATCAATGACCATGTCCATAGTCTTGAGTACATTCAGTTCTAAAAAACTCCACAGGAGTGGAGAACACCAGGACAGAAAATGGTCAACGATGGGTCCATGGGCCTGTAGCAGGCTTATGATCACGGAATCATCAGCACATTGTAGGGTGTACCCGTCTTTATACCTGCTGTGGCATTAATTTGTGGACAGGATGTACAAGAGAGGCGAGAGTATGCGCCTTCGGGGAGAGCCAGTGGAGGACCCTCGCAGCTCAGAGAGGGCACCGCTTACACGAACAAACTGGGACCTATCAGTTAAGAAATCTACTAACCAGTCCACGATGTTCAGATCTACCTGGAGGTTAGCAAGGAGCTTCTCTGCCAGCAGGTGGGGCTGGATAGTGTTAAAAGCAGATGAGAAGTCAATGGACAAAAGCCTAGCATGGGTCTTAGGTCCTTCCAGATGTTGATACAGCAGAGGTCTTGGGTTCCTCCTGTGAGAGATCAATAACTGATCTTGGGAGCTGATTCTCAAAATTGAAAAATTTCAGGTGACTGCACATTTGAGTCAGAGAGAATGAAAAATAGTGAGAAGTCTAGGCCTATTTTGGAGCATGGCTTGACTTTATTCCCATTTGAGTGGTTGCCTCCATACTGCATTGCATTCTGAAATCTATCTTTCTCACCACTAACTGTAATGGGAACGTGTTAGAAACAGAAAAACAAGAAGTAGACAAATGTAACCAAATATAGTGGGAAAATCATTGCAAATTCATGTGATCTAAACATTAGGCCAACTTACGCTCTCTTGTTTAGCTTTTATCAATGATAATTATTAAACCAACAGAGGATCAATACTGCACTCCATTGTGAATTCTATCTTTCTCACAACCAGCTGGAACTAGTGTGAACATGTTAGAAACAGCAGAAAAAGAAGAAGCATCAAGCCGTATTTAGTAAAAAACAGCGGAAAAAAACAACAACAAAGCAATGAGAGGAACCGCCCAGCATTAAATGTGAGTGTTTTTTCTTGCGATTGCGCACCAATGCTTTGAACCGCTGGATGTCTGGTGCCTTAAAATAGAGCTTCCAGTGGTTACCAGTTCACAGAGAGTGACAACATGTCTGACCAAGGGAACAGCAGACAGAACATCCGTCTCTGGGCATATATCCGTGGCAGTTACTCTGGCACCCCTACTCTATTTCTCTTTTTTGTCCATGTCTGTTCCTCTTGGATACTCTTCTGACACTGGTTCATGCCATCACCCCATGCATCTATTATTGTTTTTCCAGTCACCACCATGATTCAGATTTTTTGTCCATCTATGCTCTGCAATGTGTGTGTGTGTGTGTGTGTGTGTGTGTGTGTGTGTGTGTGCGTGTGTGCGTGTGTGTGTGGTGCGCCCGGGAGCGTAACAAGACCTCTCTGCGGTGGTCCTTTCTGAAGTGCTGCGTGAGAGGAATCACAACTATTGCTGAGAGGTTTCTCCAGAAGTAGCTTGAACCACTCAGACTTCGTCTCAAGGCTGCCCCCCCCGACCACCTCACTGCATATGAAAAGGAAAACGCTGCAAAGTGAGCCAACTCAAAGCCACATTTTTCCGTCCCAACATTTAAGAATAACGTGCTCTGCGTACTTTCCCCGTAATTATTCAGTTAAAGGGAAAGGCATGAATGTAAAAACAAATCTCACAAAGCATTTTAGCAGAACATTTGTGAAATATCGAATGTGGAAAGTCCTCACTCAGCATTGCATATATTTACATATTGAATTCATTGAGAAATGACACGACACACACATCACATCAGTTTCAATTCAAATCGCAAAAGAGCAGCGAGCGCGTGACATTTCCACCAAAGCCAGTACGTAGCTTTATACCTCGCTGCTTGGCAGCGCTGCTCGTCTGCCTCACGTTATTCGTCAGCTTCTTTTGGTTGACTGGTGACGTTTGAGGCAAACCCAAGTCTGCTCCATTTCCATCCATTTCCTTACGAGTCGATTCCACCGACTATCACATTCTTCTGTTATGTCATCGAGGCGAAAAATAGAGCTTTGTTGGCAACGAAAAAAAATATTAATAAATATACCTGCTGTATACCCGTCTGTCTATTCTCGTTTCCTTTTCTTTCAGATATGCGAATGAATTATGCATGGGGACTAGGACTAAACATTTTCCTACGTGGACGAGTGCCAGCGCCCGCGTGTCTCCCCCGCAGGGAGACAGGTAGGCGAGGGCAGAGGGCACATGCCGAGTCCACCGGGCCCGCTCCATCACACGGTGACAGAAGCCATTAGAGCATAGAGCAGCCTTCTGTGGAGCCCCAGGTGGAAGAGAGCCATCGGAACATGCAGAAAGAATAGGGTGGGGGGGGGGGGGTCTCGTTTCGTATTCAGGGCCTACAACTCATCGGAACACACATGGCCCTCCAACCCATAATAGCACCGTAACATATGTAGCCTCCCGCTCTATGGTTTTCTCATTCCCCACGGGGGGGGGAAGGCGAGCAAAGATGGTCCCACCCCTCATGTCTGACATTCAGAGCCTAGCGCTGCTGGTTCCGCTGCAGAAAAACGTACTATCATCATACTCATACATTACAGCCCATGCAAACGCTTTACACCAAATACTCATACATTACACCTGAGCTGAGCCCATGCAAACGCTTTACACCAAATACTCATACATTACACCTGAGCTGAGCCCATGCAAACGCTTTACACCAAATACTCATACATTACACCTGAGCTGAGCCCACACAAACGCCCTGCACCTAATACTATCACCATACTCACAGATTACACCCGAGTACTGACCTTGCACCAGCACCTGCACTGTGGGGTGGATACGAAGGATGCAAAAAAGAAGACCAAGCGTAATACCGCGACATTACTGTACCTGTGTAGCACAGCTGGGTGCCGCTATAAATAAAAAAAATCACGCTAATCGTCAGCTGGACAAACAGTATATACACGTTTTCCCCAAGAGCTGATTACTGCATGTTGGAGGACATTGTGAAGACTATCCCCGCAGGGTGGGCTCCAAAACCCACTACTACCTTGTCGTCGTCGTTGGCTGCGCTGCTAAAAAGATGACCTAACTGTGACAGTTACCCCATCTGCTCGCATGCCATCACACATACGCCACAGTAAATCTTCTTTGTCTGGCCGACAAGTTGCAGAGCATCGCGTTTCTCCATTGTACTCTGGGAGACTTAGAAAAAGGCTTCAAATCGTGACTGTGAAGAGGAAGACATGGGTGTCGGGCGCTCGGAGACACTGACTCACGTCAACACGCACAGTTTTGGGCGATGGTGTTTATAAGTCGCCAATGATGTCGTTAGTGTCTCCGGTTTCTCCTCCAGTACAAAGGTTGGGGAAGGAGTGTAAACCAATGTGGGGGACATCTGTCAACATTCACAAACAGAGATGATGGGCTTTCTGATCTTTTGCTAAACAAAATAGAAAAATGAAACACTAATCAAGACAAAAATCCCAAGGCTAGGTATTTTCTTGTGTATGGATTTGTAATTTTTTTTTTCCTTTTGCATGAGCTTATGTAGTCTAAACCGAATGTCACCAGGTTGTCTAAATATTTACTTCACACTACAGTGAACGGAGCCATTTTCTTTTTCTAACAATGGAAAAACACACATGATGCACACATGGAAATGCCATGTCCTCTGGAAAAACAATTTAACACATTATGTTAAGGAACACACCCCATGAGACCACAGTGAAATGCATTTTCATTCCTAAATTAGCTGTACTAATTGTATTCTGACTGTAGAATCCAAAAGTGAAAATTAGCCTTATTAGCCAACGCTGTCGGCAAACTGTCGGCTCTTAACAAAAAGTTGTTTTTCCACATAAAGAGTGGTAGTAATTATCGCTAACAATGTTATACTAGGATGCTAAAACAATTTGTATAAATGCTAGAAACTGAAGGCATATGCTTTAATACAGAACAAACGCTTCTTCGCAAAGCTTCGATAATCAAACATAAAAGCTGCATGGGGAAAAAATATTCAGCTTAATCTCAGCTTTCGAAAAGCAAGAAATTACACTTAATGAGAAGGAAAAATGTCTAAGTCTAAGCCTTGAGTTTATGACAGAATGGAAAGAAGCATGAAATAATTCCACTCCATGGCCCTATAGGTAAATGTATACGTTTTTTATGGGATTTATATAGACTAGTCCCATACATACTCTACAATATATACTACTACTATTGTATTGTATTTTATTGAATGACTGTTATAAATATCAGTTTGTGCATCTGCGTTATGCGGGAGGAGGGTGTATATGTGTTTTCATTAACTTTGTAAGTGCAAGCATATGCCTTTATTAATTTGTCTGTGTCAGGGTTTTTAAATGGCATCATAACTGACAGATCGAGGTGCCATCCAAGCCAGAGGCGAGGTGTGAAAAGCTATGGGTGTCATTTCAATAGCAGGACAATGAAATGAAAATCACAATGAAAATCACACAGGCATAAACACTGCCGGTGTGAGCCTGCTCCACAACAGCAGCAAAAGATTGTGTGCAAGTTCTTGTGAAACGATCTGCAGATGACCCTTGTTCCTGGAAGCTCAGAGAGACATGAAGATTTTAAATTAGGTTTTCAGACCCACAGGATAACATTTAATGAACCTGACCATGTGTAACAGATGAAGTAAAATGTTATCTTAGCACACTTTTGTTTGCCATGACAGTGGGGTGGATGAGCCAACTACTGCAGTTTTTTTCCCCGAAGCATTAAAAAAAATTAACATAGAGTAAATTGAAACAGATGAAACCATTAAAAGTAATTAGCGGATGTGTCATGCATAAAACAAAATGCATAATTACATTATGCTCAGACACAAATGTGATGCATAATGTCACCCATGACATTTAAAACAGTATGCAAATAGTACTTCACCATTAAGTCAGAACATAATGTAATCATTCATGATATCATCGCTTGACTGTAACTGCAATTAAACAAGGGACACCCGGAGAAATCAGTTGAGATACCGTATGGACCAGTCCTACAGACACATCCGTTAAAACAGACAGAGGAGCCACAAGTTCATATTTGCTGTTAATTCTAAACTATAATAAAAAACTTGTAGTAGACTCAATCAAAAATGTAATGGACTGAGAGCCACATCGGGCCACAAGCCACAAGTCCATCTCACCATTCTTACTGATACTAATTGAAACTTTGCTCTGTCTGGGGTTTTGACTTCCAGCCTTGAGTGTTAGGTTATCAAAAACATAGCTCATCTGTAATCAGCAGGCTGCAGCATATTCCATGTATTTTCTGCATGCCTTGTTTCTATCTGATTACAGATTTCTTTCATTAACAATCCAGCCTGCTACGAATGACTTGCACCGCACACAAAAGAAGGTGCTGGCCAGACTCCGAGCTCCTGCTCTTTCTTTCAATCTAGTCCGCTATTTTATTTAGTAGTGTTCGAGGTAGTAGTAGTAGCAGTAGTAGGCCTACTACATTTCTTTTATTAGCTGTTTGATATTGAAAATCGACAATTGTTTCGTGTTGTTGTGTCGGGGAGCGAAGGAGAGACGGAGCAGACGAGACTGCAAGAGGGGACGAACACATAGGCGACAATGGCGGCCCGCTGTGAGAAGCTGCAGCCCCTTTGGGATGGATATAAATACGCGTGATCAGGTTACACGCAGCCTTCGAGTCGCCGAGATCAAAAGGGGACGTCCGCTGCAGCGGGAGACACAACAACGAGCCGGGGATCGGGAGGGGACTGTCATCATCTGCCCGGCTGAGCAGATGATGACAGTGATCTGTGAATGGCTTCTCCAGTGCGCTGCCAGCGGTGAGGCCAAATCACACGTTTCCATATGGAAAACCCTCATCTGGTTTACATTCCCAATATGAACTGAAATTGGAATATCTCTTTTTGTCTTTCTCGGGGAAAACACTCAATTTTAGCATCTTCCCACAGCATTCTGTCGCCTCTGCAGCGGGCGACCCAGAAGGGTCTCTTTTTTTGCGATTCTGTGTGTGATTCTGCTGCCCTCCCACCCACGCCGTTCATTGTCTTCACCTTGAAACCTTTACTTTGCACATAAACTTAACTTTTACGTCACGAAAGATATACTGTGTGTGTGTGTGTGTGTAGGAATGTGAATCCATATCAGAAGCCCCGCACTATTGATAGAAAAGCGTTGCCAGAAAATGTAATTTAATTTGCGACTTTATATGCAATTCACATGTTCCTCGGAGTCTCTTGCCAAACTAGTGAACCACGGTGGTAAACCATAAGAGACATCTATAGGCTCCGCTCCTGCTCAGAATTGCTGCTAATCGCCAGTCCAAGCTTTTTAGGAGACAGTTGGGTCTGCAGAGTGCGTGAGTGAGTGAGTGTCTGTGTGAGTGTGTGTGTGAGAGAGAGTGAGAGTGTCTGTCTGACTGACTGACTGACTGACTGACTAACTGAGTGCATGCATGCGTGTGTGTGGCTGGTTTTTAATCAAACTTTGGAAATCTGTTAGCTACGAGGTACCATCTACTCCATCCCCCC